>JAHZND010004582.1:0-105597 GCA_027744115.1 Acrocyrtus sp. NNG-2020 | reverse complement strand
AATTTAACTATAAATACTGTGGGATAGATAGGTTAGGTAGTGGATAAGGTAGCGTGTTAGGTAGCGTAAAAATCCCTACCCCTTAATTAAACCCCGACTGTGTACTTATGCGACTGGAGAGGGGGCACGAAGACAAATATAGCAACGATGAAATTCAACAGCATCAAAATACTTAAGGGCTGTTATTTGCATTTCGTATTAAGTGAGATTCCATTTTCCTTCAAATAAATTTACGTAATCTGCAATGCTACAACTCTACACAACCGTTTCGGTGGCTGTTGGAGAAAGTGCAGGGAAAGAGGCAGAGAAGCCTTACAATAATAATAATCCTGACGATACAAACAAGAAAAATATAATTATGAGGAGAAAATGAAAATTGAAGTAAACATAAGCTCTGAATAGAAAATTAAATGTTTGTTATACACATGGCGCATTGTTTACGCTTTCACTTGACACATTTGCCCCTCGCAAATACAATTAAAGAAAGGAAGCTCGCATATAAGCAACTCGCCGTGAAGTGAAGCACTTCTGGTGTGTTTAGCACAACAAGAAAGCAACTGTGCAATGCAACACCAAACGAGAATACTAAACAGCCAGGGTTACACGTGAAGGGGAAAGTAAATGGAAAATTAGCAGGAAAAGGAAAACTCGCTCAGTTTTTTTTCTTTTTACAAAAACAACTCTATTAAGTTTTTTAAAGATATTACTGCCAATAATGCAACACACGGTCAAGTTTATATATGTAATTGCTACCTTTTATACCTGTGTAGAATAAAATGAGAAGAACGTTTTATTTTGAAAGATGCCTAACATCTGACAGTAATTTAGTAGGAAGTTTGCCTCATGGAAAAGTTTTTTTCTCTCTTTTGACTCATTTAGCATTTGTATTTTATTGTTGTGACGTTCTTAGAAATTTATTAGAAGGAAGAGGCAAAAAACATAGTCTTACCAGCAAAAAGCAGTGTGATTGTGTCTAGTATTTCGTTTCAGGCCATCAATAAATTGTCGAGAACAATCATCCCAATGAGGGGAAAGTTTCCTGTAGCAGGTTTTATGCTTTAAGTAGTCCGCTCGGAACTTTGGATCTTTGCAGAGAAAGGTGTACATCTCGTGGGCTCCGGTAATGGACGCTTTCACCCTTTGTCTCTGCTTCTCCGGCAAACAGTGTTTGGCCCATGAGTCAAAGCAGTTTATTCCTTTGTTATATATTCTGAAAGGAATACATAGAAATAATATTTCTTACTTTCTCATTAATTATTTAAATGATTACTAATTTTTATTATTTTATTGGTGGATGGATCATGTTCTAAATTTTGACGGGTTCAATGATTTATTCTGGAGAAATGAGGCAGGTGCCCTAGTACACAAAAAAAATAAAATTGCGCTCAAGTAGAAAAACTACTTGTCTCCTTACTTTCTTTCTGTTACTTTCTCTGAATTGAAAAACTTGTTCGGCTCCATATAAAAATTTATGTGTGACCCTGAGCTTCACTGAAGTAAAAAGATCTAAACACACTTAACTTTCTGTTACATAATTTGGTACACGCTTACGGCAAGAAGAAAGAAAAGTTTTTACGATGCTATAAAACTTTTACCTGGCTCTTTCTGCAACATTACGCAAAGTATGATGTACCAGTAATAAAAGACATGTAGACTTCATGGTATGAGTACATGAGTAAACGACCTGTACCGAGGTAGAAGAACATGCTTATCAGAATAAAAAAATAAACAGGCACTCGGACTAGAATGGACTATCCGAATTTGTTCATTTAACTGGACTAACTTCATTAATTACTGTGCCATTCTCTAATCACCTGTTAGGAACAGTTGGTGAATGGTGACTTACCGACAGGCTGTCTCCACAGCTTGGGGTGTGCTGGGAATTCCTGTTGCATTCATCGGAGGTAGCCCATCTAGACATCTTTTCAGCACAATTGTGTCACAATCCCTGGGCTGAGTTCTATTTCTTTGACTTTGATTATAATTTGTTGTTCCCGGCTCTTCTTTAGAGTTGGATAATTGCGGATTTTCAAAATTTCTAAAGGATGAAGCTATCACGGAGGCCGTATTCTCTCCAGAAATAACGTCAGTGCTTTGATTAGTGTAAAGTGGAGGATTTGACGGTAAAGGAGGACTTGGTTGTGGACTCATCTGAGAAATTATAGAGTCCGAGTAGTCCTCCCTACTGCTGCTGTGACGGCTACTCGTTTGCGTCGCCACCATTGAATCGTGAAAATAGGCGGCTGATGCTGTGTAGGGGGAGGTTGGCTGTAATTTTGTGGTTTCCTCAATTTTCTGTGGTTCGCCACCCGTAATGGCAAAATTGAATAAGATTACGCACGTCAGTAAAAAGCAGTAGGTGCGCTGGCTCCAGACCAAAATTTGTGAAATTGTGGAAAGTGCGGACGAAAGTGAAGATGCTCGACGGGACGGCATTAACAATACAAAATTTTTTGATGTACTTTCGCACTGGGACTGAGATCGATATTGGAAACATGGCTGTCGTTGTCGTTGTATTTTGAATGCCGGAGAGGCACTTGAAAAATTCTGTAAGGATGAGAAATGTGTTGAGGTGCGGAGTGGAGATTTGGAAGAGGACATGATGGCGAATACTTTTGGTTTAAGTACAGAAATCACCAAAAAAATCTATAATAAAATGTAGGCAATAGTAGTGTTCTCTAAAGTGCTTTAGTGCAGAATCGCGTAACAGCAAAAATCAAAGCAAAAGCAGTGATCCTTTCAAGGATGGCACAATTTATGCAATAAAAACAAATAAGACGTGTTATTTTCTCCGGGTTGTTGTGTAACTGAAAGGAAATGATAGAGAGCTGTCTTCTTTCATCCGCTCAGTTTTTCGTCGCAAAGTCTTCCCCTTTCTTTTATCCTTTTTAGCAGCTTGAAGCACGGTTCCAAAACTTTTGACCAAACAGTCATTTCCAGATTATATTCAGTCAATTGACTTCAAATATTATTTGCTCGGTATGTGGAAACCAAGATTGGAAGAGCACGCAAATGCTTTTAGAAGTCACCTTGCATTGCAGTAACTAGTAACGTTCACTGCATCATGTAATTGCAACTAGTTGCAGTTCTGCACTAAATTAACTAAATTGTGAGATGTCTCCTTCACACACGTATTACTCAATTTTTCTTATCGAGTTGGAGAGTGCAGGACAAAATAAATAGCAAGTTCTTCAAACATGTTTTCGGGGCACTACGAGACACTGTTTCACCACACGTCTGCAAGTGAAGTTTTATCTCTTCCTGCCATTCTCTAAACCAAGCGTTTATCACAATAATTATAATTTGGCACAGTGAGCAGTTTGTGCAAATCCCTATCCTTGAACTTTACACGAATCAGAAAGCGAAAAGTTACTCGATGAATTGCATAAAGGATAATCTGGAGGAGATTTGCTAATAAAGTGATGCCAGCCCCAAAATAATATATTCTGTTCTGGTGATAAGGGTTGTAGTAAAAGAGGAGACTAAGACCACTCTGGACTCTTGGAAATTTTGATAGCCACAATTCTTCGAAAACGCTATGTCGTCAAGTTACACCATCACCAATAGCCTGCGATCATCACCAGCAAAAAGACGGCTGAATAACATCTGTGCGGTAGACTTCAGCAGAGTGAGGAAGAACAGATTCAGGCAGCGTCTGTTATATCCCTTTCCAGCTGAACGGGAAACTGATCTCTCAACTGAATCAGGGAGGGAAGTGAGAGTGCATGAGGAAAAAGACCTATCGCCTTTCCTATGTGGCACTCTTAACCATCACGTCCTTTCCTAAGCTCACCAGGAAAATGAGAGAACGCAAGTTTTCTCCCTCATCCTCATCTACGTACTATACTACCAAGTGATGTCCAAACGTTACCCAGAGCGCGTGAAAATTTGGCACTACGCTTTGTACTATTTTTCTCTCGCTTAGTCTCTGGGGAGCTTCTGGTTTTATAGACGGATCGACTATCCTCTTACTTTAGAGCTAGGTACCTTCAGTTAATAACGTGCTCGTACTTACCACCGCGGCCGCAATTTCTTGGTGATTTCTTTTTTGACTTCCATCAACATCTACTTTCTCCTGTATCCCCCTGAAATCGATGGAAAGCAAACTTAAATTTCCTTACATCATCCCAATGCATTGCACTTCACTTGCTTCTGATTAGATGTTCTTATTTGCACGGAATTCTCGCAAAAAAAGTTTTAAGAAAGAGAAGCTCTAGATAACTCCCAGGAAAAGCGACAATAGGTAAAAAAAACCAATGCAAGCAGAAATTTCATCTGGCAGCACAGTGGTTTCATGTATTGCTTACTGTAGTACAGAATATGCTAGTTTCCCGTATTCGTAATCAGTGAAACTTTTCTATTGGAGAATGCAAAGAAAAACAATTATTTATTTAGGGAAGGCAAATAAGCAAAACATTTTCTTGCGAGGTGGGGAATAGCAAATAGAGTTATTTTTCTGAACGTGATTACTCCTCCACATGAAACAACTCTCGGCGAGAAGTAGCATGTCAATGGTAAATGGGGCGTAACTGGAAACAATCAGCGCACTTGATTTGGTTGGACAGGTAAGGATTTCGTTAAAACTTATGGTGAAGTAATTCCGTCCTGAATTAGCTATTTCATCAGCTCCCTCCTTGATACAAAGAACAACAAGAAGAGTGGGAAACTGATCATCCAGCTCGCTTACCTTACACGCACCATCATCTGTTCAATTTCTCACAAGTCATATTAGAAAAAACGACATTGAGGAAGGGAGTTTGTGTTTTTCTACGGTTTTCTCACAGCTAAATGCGCGTCGTCCAATGACATAATTTTGCTCCTTTCCGTTCCTTTCTTACGATTGATATGCTTTTCCTTGAAACTGTCTTTCCTTTTACGTTCGTCCTTTTTCTCTCCTTGGGTGGGTTTATCAGGCTGACATTTGTGAATATGAAAAAAGCAGGGAAAATCATTTTGTCCCATGTTAGTACTCTCCAGAAAAAAAGTGGAACATGAAATAAGATAATGCTTGACAAACAGAAGGACAAGATTTCAAGGGATATCGGGTAAAAGCATGGAATGTATTTAAATTGCTTTTACTCGTTATACAAAAAATGTGAGGTACTCATACATTTCCCCCTTTTTCAATTTACCATTCCAGTTACGAATATTTTGCAAACTTGCTTGAATTCTCTGTAAAAAGGAACTACTTGTAGAGCCCAAAGCGGTTTTGTCTTCCTCCGTAAGAGCTCAGATTGCGGGAAGACTAGAAAGCGTTGTGAATGTTCTTGAAGTGGCAAGTAGCATAAAGGATTCTTGATTGCGTGCGCTTATTGTACAAGTTTTACCATTTAATACATTTTAAAGTAAATCAGGGACTAAAATCCTCTGAGACTCTTATATTCCCTCTGTATATCAACTGAGAGTTTGTATTTAAAACGGGACCACTGCAGTAGACTTGTAGATGTGAGCCTTAAAACCTTAATGCAAACACAATAAAACCATTTCCGGCTTCTCCGGAATTGGAAAAGGAATATTTATTTCTCTAGAATAATTCAGCTGCTTGCGACATCAGAGACCATATGAATACAGATAAGAATTCTCTGTTGCTGTAATATTTACTATTAAATCATATCTATTTTGAATCGCAGCACGGTGCAGGAGAGAAGACTGTTGCGCTGAGTAGAAAGCTGAGAAAATGCTTTACAGCTTTGGGAGAAGCCATCTACCTGAATAACGTATAATACATCATGAGTTGAGTCTTATCCGATTACTGCTCCCACTTTGGAGTAGCAGTAAAATGGCTCTTTCAACTTTTTCTTGTTGCTTCCTTCTGTTCATTTTTTATCTTGTGAGAATGTTTCAAGGGACAGCGGAAAACCTAAAACTTTTTAGGCTTAAGCCCTCAGCCCTCTCCTTGTAAGGTTTATAGGAATTCCGGAATTGCGTTCCTTTACAAGAAAGAAAGCTCGTTTATCAACTTTTTCTGTTATTGCTACTTAAATGCATTTACAGCACTTTGTAAAAGTTTATTTTGACATCGATTTGCTTTCTATAAAATTAGCTACTTTTTATAAAAATAAAACTAGAACTTATTCCAAGATTCACATAAAAATCCGATTTCTATCATGTATGGAGATATGCAAACAGCGGAAAATATTTATCAATTCACTCAGCTTTTTAGAACCGCTGACGGAAATACGGCATCTGCTTATTGAAAGCTGAAAAAGTCATATTTCACCGTGCTCGTTTGGGGCTAAACAGGAGGTTTTACATACTCTTACTTAGCAACAGTTGACTTTCACTACACTAACCGTCTATGAACCTTTTGCAGCCTATTATTGCATGCGTTTCGCGTTTTCTTTTGTGAAACAGATAAAGCCTCGCGGCTATTTCTACTATTTCATCTACATTTCAGCCCAACTCACGTCCCCTAAGTAAATATGAAGGTTGCCGAGCAGGTGTAGAAAGGAAGCATTTAGACTATTTGATGATAAAAAAGTATCTTTTCTGTTTTGAAGTTGGAATGCAGAGAAATCTGCTTTTTCATTTCCTGTAGGTAAAACAAATACTGATGAACATTTTCACTACAAAGCCTTCCATAACACTAAAAGAATGCCATTTATAGATTTAAAATATCTACCTCATAGGTAATGTCTTCCATTAAACAACTCATAAATTAACAGGAAGAACATCGGATCGGAACTGGCTAAGCACCTACATTCTCGGAAATGAGAAAAGGGGTCGTATTCTAATGCGGATGGCTCGCTGTCAGACATTGTATCGGAAACAATACATCTTTCGCTCTTTTGATTACTAATACTACACAATGTTTCAAGGTCTGAAAGCAAAACACGTGTACTCTTCTGCGCTGATGGATTAAGCTAGATTCATTATTCAATTTTTTGTCCACCTGATCCAAGTTTATCATCATCCAAAGAGCACACAGAAACAACAAGGAGATTAACATGCCAATACGATGTTTTCTCCCTATTGAAAAATGGGAAAACACGAGGCGTCGCGTAAGTGCTTTCGCCCATTTGCTAATTTTCACACAAAAAAAGTCATCCCGATAAAACCCATATTGCGCTGGTTAATGGATGTGAAGGAATTAATTCCTTCTAGAAAACCGTAAAAACCTGGGCAAACTAGATGAGAGCTGCTTTTTCTGCAGCATTGATTTTCTCTAACGGAAGGTAGCTCCAGCCAGATTGTTTCCATACTCCAGTGTTCGTGGTAAAAGTGTTATTTGAGAAATCATGAGTACTGGTACTGGTAAATGTATGAGTCAGTAGTACAGGCGCTTTCACTGACGCCATCAGGATCATTACTAGCATTGACATTGAGTTGCTCCCTTTACGGTGTCTTTCTCTCAGTCTTTGATAAATGACATAAGTTCTCTGTGAATGGCAAGGCTAAGTATCTCTATCAATTCCCGCAGCAGTTTGATAAAAAGGGAATAGCTAATATCTCCTTTATTCGATGAAGTAGCCCTGTAATTCTTTCTTCAGATAGTTAATAGTAGTTCGGCTCCTTGCGTGCTACACAGCTCATACAATCATAAAATACGTGAGTAAGAAGTCAGGGGCAATATAGCGACTTGGAGAAGCATTTACGAAACGCTCCGCATTTCAAGTACCAGTTTCTCAGAGTTTCAAAATAGGTACTCAAAGTTATATCATTTTTCAGCTATCTAAAGCAAAAAAACGACCTGGACTAAAAGACTTCTCCGAAATACAAATCTTGCTTCTCCACACAACACGCCGTGTAGTGGAGAGTGGCTCCATTGGCTAGACTACCATAAGCAAGTTCAAGCAATTTTTCTAGTGATATGACAGAACTGTCAATAGCTAAGTTGATGGATAGAGAGAAGTGAAAAATTAAACTTTATCAAGGCCGGATGGCCATGGTTTCCCTTCCCCTTCGATGCATTTACGTATTCTTAGTGCGTATATTCCATGATTTTCGCTTTCTATTTTGAAGTAAGAATGGACGAAACTTGGAGAATATCTTTATTTCCTGTTTTATGAAATGAGAATGCAACAGGCACTACTGCTATGTAATTGAACAAATTATGCTGTTACAAAGACGTGAAGACAATGACAGCGGAGGATATAGTCTAGCACCGTCACTATCTACCATCAATATTCAAGTGGAAGACAAGAAAACTGAACTGAGCTGGAGCTGACTGCTATCCTCTTTAGCTGTTTTTCATTGACAAGCATTACATTCCTTCATAGCTTCACGTACCCATCCACTTTATTTTCGTACAAGTGCTTTTGCGTGCTCCAGCTGGAATTTTTTACTATACGACTCGCTCGACTCCCATGGCTTTATCTCCATTATCAGTTAAACCATGTGTCAGTGCTTCTCTTTTTATTTTTATAACTATTGCCATTACTCATATAAACTACACAATGAGAGCCTCCATCGCAGTTCACTATCGTACATTTCCCTCACTGGTAGCGCATTTCATATTTCACACACGAAATTAACTCGTCATTCGTTAACTCAATAGTCCCACTACTTCAAGTCGTAATCTTAACTTTATAACTTCAAAACATTGTAGCCGGACGGCACATACAACTCCCTAAACTGCAATATCCAACGTTGCCAACAAGTTTGTGAGTAGTAAATGAAGTAGCCAGTAGCCAACACAGGTACCTACTTACCATTAGTGTGTCTTGATACTCACTGTTACTTTGTACAGAAGAGCAAGTTTTTATAATAGGTACTTTCAGTCCAGATCAATATTTTTGCGTTAAAACTTATGAAAATTCTCTTGTAATATGTAGTTGATGTTTATACCTGATAAGTATTGCACGCTACAAGTTTTCTTGACTTGCATTAAACTAACGTTACTGAAAATGTGTCTTCACTAAATGGAAATAGTTTAAATACTTGTTTCTACTGTTTAGATAGTTAAGCTGGAGAGAGTGTATCGTGTCCTACATTCTCTTTCGCTAAAGTACCTACTTAAAAGCACATGAAAATTAGTTCCGAAGCTTCCATTCTTTTATTTTCTGGGTCAGTGAGCAATTGAAAACTGAACAACTGCAATTTATAAGATTTCCAAATACATAGTGCTGAAAGTAGAAGTGAAAGAAGACACCGATTTATCGAAATTCTAAAACGAGCGGTACGAGCAAAGGTAAGTAGAAAAACCATGTTTCTTTCTGTTTTATAAACGGGCGGATGCCCTTGGGGCACAACCCGGTTTGAAAAGTAAGGAAATAGCTATAGTAGTTAGCAGTTAGGAACACATTGTTTCTATACAATAATTTTGTGATCTTGTACAAGGAAGTAAGGCAGAAAATATTGGACATACCGATTGACTCATGCAGAACGCATAAATGCGTGTCCGTGACAAGCCTAGTAATGAAAGTATGTAGTGTAGTGTAAAAGTGCAATATCTTAGCATGCACAAAAGCGTATCCCATTTTCCTTCCAACCTAGAAAACCATACATGGGTAATATTCCTGTGTGGATTTCGGGGCCTACTCTTTCTTGGAAAAATTCGTAAAGCATTTTTCGCTAGAATGGCTAGCATTTCATGGAAGAAAAGTTGCACATTCAGTAACATTGCCACTTTTTTTATCAACCCTTCAGCAGTTCTATTTCTATCACATTCTTCGCGAATTATTCAGCGACTGCAAGTTTTGTCTTAGGGAAGGGAAGACTAGCCGTCAGAAAAATTGTATCGATTTCACTGTTTCACCAATTTTTCTCTCACTTAACCAGAGGGGGAGAATCGAGATGCTGTCTTACAAGGCGAAAGGTGTGTTTTCTGCCGTGAAGAGTACGTCTGCACGAACTTTCTCGTGGCTTCCCTCATCAAGGAAGGGGAAGGGATTAGCATCATCTTTGGTGGGCTTAGCATCTTTCTCCAGAAGAGGAACTAATGGTATGAAACATGGATTGATGGGAGTGGAGCGGGCAAGTGTTCAATTTCCGAGAAAAGCTGCTGCGCCTACCATCACCGGCACAAGCGTATGGGGCAGTAATTACAGCTCAACTGCTAAAATTCCAAGTCATGAACAAGTAAGTTTAATGGACATTTTAAAAAGAAGTCTGTTCAACTCCGGATTTCTCCCTTCTTGTTGTACACTACCTTAAGGATCCCTTGGGTGATCATTACAGCAAAATAAAACCGTAAAGGGCTCGTAAAGCCGTAAACAAGTTTTATGAAAGCGTTTCGTCTTCTTGCGTTTATCTTTAGCAATATCAAGAACAAAAGAAACGGAATGAGGACGCGGGCGTGATGACGGAGTTGGTTCGTGATTTTCTCGAACCATCGGATTTCTACAAGGCTATTCAAGAAATTGGGATAGATTTCTATACCGGAGTACCTGACTCGCTTTTGAAAGGTTGGTAAGACGGAAACATGCTCATCGTCAGTTTCCTTTATACTATAAATCTCATTAATTATGTTTCCCCGGTGCTGAATTCTTTTATGAAGTCATGCTTTTATGTATATAGGGAGACCATGCTCCGTGCCGAGTCTACTCTAAGAAACAGAGCAAATGCAATTCCTTATTAGGTTCGGTATAGGGTTGTACATCCGTAGATTCGCTCGGTTTGGTCTGTACATGATCTGTTTAAGCTGGCCTTAGCATTTGGCAGACGTGTTTGGAACATGAATCATCTTAAAATCCTTAACAATTCCTCATAAACGACGAGTTCAGTAAATATTTTGAAAAAAAAAACCTAGTTAGACAACTGCGAATTTACTGGGGTATAGCTCCGTGAGATATATTGGCACCCCGGGGTACGGAAGTTGGAACTGGAACCCATTTTGCATATTAAGTAAGCATGACTTGGTGCAGAAATGGAATTGAAGAAGATAAGTGACCTGTGTTGACCGGCTAATTCTCACTTTACCCCGAACTACACAAAAATCGATTTCAGGTTGTAGTAGCCAGCAGCAAGCAGCACTGTATGACAAGGTTGATTTATGGACCTACGTTTTCCGAGTTGAGTTCCAAGTTACACTTATCGCTAGTCATCATTATATGATGAAAATTCCCATGCAGATAAACTGCCATATGCATGCGTCAAAGTTAAAAACATGCAGGAACGAAACAGAATAAAGAAAGAAAATCAGATCAATACAGATATTGCCAGGAGCCAGTTTAATTACGAAGAGAAAATTACTGGAAATGGAAATGGTGTTGTCAACATCGGCTGAATATTATGTGTGGGAGTTAATAATAGTAATGTAATAACTTATGCTGTGCCAAAAAAGGCATTTTAGGTAGCCGCATAGAACATAATTTTTCATTTCTAATCTTTGTCAGCAACATAATGTGCGTAGGTTTTTATTTACTTAATTTGAGTAAAAAAGTACGTCTTTATATGAACAATTAGATTTCTGCGCATTTGTCACTGACAACGTCCCTTCTTCCCATCACGTCATCGCCCCGAACGAAGGAGCTGCTGTGGCCATCGGCGCCGGATATCATCTGGCTAGCTCCAAAACTCCACTGGTTTACATGCAAAACTCAGGACTGGGAAATGCTGTGAACCCGTTGGTAAGCTTTTATCACTATTCTCCCATTTTACAGTTCTCAGTAGTACGAAAAGTACCTAAACTTTGAGTGGAGTTGAGTATGTTGCTCAAGTGGAAGTGACCAACAAGACCGGAATACTAAGTAAACAAAGTCGAAAAATGTCCGCCCAAGGTACCAAGAAGATTAGTCGGGAGACTCTTCCCCTAAGAAAAACGACATTTTTATTGCTTTTGCTGTAATTACTACATCGTCTCAATAGTTCCTTTCACTTTCACATACTTTCACTCTCTGCGAGAATTGAAGAAGTTCACGAAAACAAAAACGCCTTTTTGCAAAAGCGTAGTCTCCTTGCGCTGACATGTTGCCGGAGGTGCTCGCACTTAATGTAACCACTGTTCAACTACAAGTGCTATTAGCTTCCATTTATTAACTCTTATTGTAGGTAAGCCTTTGTGCCCAGGAAGTTTATTCGATTCCCATGCTGCTCCTTGTCGGTATGTTCAAGACATCTCATAGCCACCGGCAACTGACACACCATGCTTAATTTTTATTCTATGCTCACAGCTCCTTATATAAGTAACAAGTTCTATTTTTTACTTAGGATGGAGAGGAGAACCAGGCAAGTACCTCTGCGCCACAGGAAATTTGATTACCTTTTCTTGAAGCACAATTCAATCAGTATTACGTTAACTTTAAAAGGAAACGGGGCACACTGCAACTTTTACTGCCTCAGCTCAGATTAATGATACTTAAATGTTAATGCGTTTTAAGCTTGGAGAAATGTCTATACAGAATGTATACCATGTGCCAACTTTTAGAAACTGCTCAGAGGACATGTGAGTGAGTAACATCATACCAAGAAAAGCTGCTTTACTTACCGCAACCTGCAACCTAAGTTTTTTTTACAAATAAGAGTAGCTGCTTCAAGTTCTTAAAAATATAAAATTCGACACTTCTGTTATTAGCTCGGGATATTTTCTAAAAAAAAACTTTATCTTTGACTAGTTTTAGTACTAGAGCTTGAAAATATTCAGGCCCTAGTATTGTATTATTCAGTTCGTTTCGCTTAATAAATTAGTTCTACTGTTGAGTTGGATATTTTACGGTATTTTACAAAGAAACGGGTAAAAAGGTGAAGCATATGCAGCGAAAGAAGACAGAACATGGCAAACAAATAAAACCAGCAGTCATACATACCTTTGTTTTTCCGAAAAGTTGCTACTTTCTATGTATTTTAATTTTAAAGGGAAAAGGGACGAGCCACAGCACAGGGTTCAGGGTCAGGTTACTCCAGGATTACTTGGTAAATTTATTTAATTAATTTTGTCATTCAGAACTATTTCAATGTATAAAAGCTTTGTGTCATTTACACTATCAGTACTCTTACACTTCCTATAAATAAACCACTATATCTATTATCTGACTTGACATTTGCAACCATCACGAATAATTAATTAAAAAGAAATGCAAGATGCAAGTCATAAAAAAGTTAACCAGTCGTTGAAACAAAATTAATACGATTAAGTCTCATGTGTAACATTCGCAAGTTGGTTATCCATAAACGCGAATAATAAAAAACTTATTTATCTAACTAAAATATAGCGGCCTTGGGAATTCCATTCCAATCACTGCCCGATTACTCGGAAGGAGCACAGGTACGTACACCTCATTAAAATGCTAGTTGAATCTAGTAGCAAAATCTAGATGGTTATATAAAGAAATCAGTTAACTAAATCTGTTCTTTTCTTTGGATTGACTCTAGCAAGCGTTATATACGGCCAAAAAGCATTTGGAGAGAACACAAACGCCTTACGCTCTCCTTGTGAAAAGACAAACGTTTACTCCATACAAAATGCAAAAAAGAATAGAGCTCGATGAAATAGAGCATCATCGAATGCGAAGAGAAGATGCTATTGAAACTGTTGTTAATGCTGTGAGTGACCGCGACATTATTGTGGGAACCACAGGAATGTCCTCAAGGTGAGTTAGGTAGCGACAGGAATTACTATTGTTTATACTAAAAATAATACTGGAAGGGAAACTTTCACTCCGACGAATTTAGAGAAAGCTAATGTGATGCTCCACGTTGCCCCTGTACCTTGATTCATCGGATCCAGTCCTTTTTTACGATAAACAGTGTTACTTGCTTTTTCTGTAGAGAACTATTTGAACTGAGAAAAAAACGAGAAGAAGGACACGAGCGAGACTTTCTAACTGTGGGTTGCATGGGACATGCTACATCAATTGCCTTGGGCATTGCAATTCGGAAACCAAACAGAAGAGTTCATGTGATAGATGGTGACGGGGCGTTAATAATGCACATGGGAACAATGGCCACCATAGCTCAGTAAGTTAAATAACCCGCTGCACTGCAATTAAAATCAGAGTTTTGTAACAAGTGAAGTGATCAATGTCAAACATAACATACTGTTGGATAGTGCCGTGTGTAAACTGAATCCTCTGAAATCAATTTTACAGAATGAGCCCGCCCAATCTAACGCACATTGTTTTGAATAATGGTGCTCATGATTCGGTTGGAGGACAGCCTACAGCTGCAAGTTCGGCTAATTTTTCCATTCCTAATTTGGCACTTGCCACAGGCTACAAAAGTGCTCACGTTGCTTCCAACGAGTTTGAAATAGTTCAAGCCATTAAAAATGTAGTTCAACGTGGGATGACAGGACCCAACCTAATTGAGATAAAAATTCAGAGAGGTTCTCGAAAGGATCTTGGAAGGCCAACCAGAACACCAATTCAGAACAAAGTGGATTTCATGCATTTTCTGGCAATTAATGCCATCTCCTAACTTGGTGACCATGAAATCATGCCTGTGTGGAGATTTTTGGAGAAAATAAACTGATTATCAAATTCGGTATAAAAACAACTTATAATATTTATTCATCCGAATAGTCTTCCTCATCATCATCGAAAAACTCAACCTCCCTGTCACTCCCAGATTCGGATTGTAGATTATTAAGTGCAAGATCGGGAATTTCCTGTCTTGACTGGTAGGCACTAGGTTTGGCCATCTTCCCTTTCGAAAGTTTAGTTTGAGCAGGAGAGGTTCCTAGATCAACTGCCTTTCTTGCACTTTTTCGAATTCGCTTTGTTTTTACTCGGCGGTGTGGGGCAGCTTTCACTTTCTCCTCAGGTTCAATGTGACCAGGTGGAATTATAAAGGATACATCTGAACTGTTAGTTGCGGGAATCTTTCCTGCATAATTATCAACGACGACATTTAATTAATAAGCAGTTTAATCATAATAATAACTATCAATAAAAATTAGAGCATGAGTACATGTTACATAAGCATACCGAAGTCTTGTAATAGGTTTTCCAAATAATAATTCATAATGTATCGGAAATACTCGTAGGATCCTTCTTTCAGAAATCCATATCGTTCATCGTATGACAGAGTTTTAGAGGCTGCCCGCATTTCCAGCGTCTGGATAAGTTCTTTGACTTCGAAAATTTTAATGTCACAAAGCTGCAGTTAATGATAAAATGAAAGGTCTATTTAATTACGAAAACGTTAAATGACTGTAAGTATAGGAAAACGTGATTGTTATGCAGAACGAACCTGATAAAACATCTGCGTTTTTGGTGGAACATGCTCTGCCAGGAATTTATGATTAGCCTCAGTAGATTTTGATCCTAGGCTCATGTATCCTCTGTAAATAACTGAAGAGAAAAAATTCATTTTCAGACAAAAAGTTGGATGCTCAGATATAGTACCTAATTAATATTAGCAGTAGAACTTACACGGTATTCGAAAGTCCACAGATTGGTAAATAGAGTAAATAGGATTCTTTCTAGGATCTAAACCAAACTTTATCCACGTATTTCTCCAAGGACCATTAGTTGCGAAGTAGGCAAAATTGGGTATAATGTATTTCAAAGTTTGCGAGGGAACTTTTGTAGCGAACTCTAGCGCAACCTTTGACCAGATAGGTCGCTCCTCAAATTTCATACGGACAATTTCAATTACATCCTTTTTAATCTGTCTACGTTCGATATCCTTTAGCGCCAAGCTCAATGGTTGTGAAGGGATTTTCTGGGAATTATCTGAGGTATTTGCATCGGCTAGGAAGTTATAAGAAACTGTGTATATTATTCTCTTCATTCTATTTGAAAACACAGAGTCCTCTGGAGGCATTCTTTTTGGACCAGAGTCCGCCTTCTCAGAAATAATCAGTTCCTCAATGAGTCCTCTCTAAAGCATACAATAAAAAATCACAATTCACTGTTCCAATTTTTAAACATACACTTAAATAGAAATATTAAGATTTTTTTTGATTAGCAGATTTTTACATACAGGAGAGTTATCAATACGTGACATCGATGGCGGAAGACTGAATGTTTGACAAGGATTTTCCTCGCTAATAAATTCCTTCATTACCAATTTTTCCAGGTTGTCAGCTGTCCCTAACACGGGAAATATTCTATCTTTAATCGATACCATTTTCCCATCTGGTTTCTTTCTGACAGGAAGGTATTGGAAGTCACACATGCCTACGGAATTCAATTCATGCCACAAGTCAAATTTCAATGGTGATTTTAAAAACTGCATAAAAATCAGCTAAAAGTCGGAAACTGGCTTTAGCTTACCATTAAATTCATAAGATCTATATACAACACCCAATGTCTCCACTTGAATACTTGAATCTTGTTTCGTTTCCAAAATTTTTGGCAGCTTTAAATTGTACTCTTTCGACCGCTCACCCTTCCAAGCTCTTTTGGTTTTGGCTTTCTGATCTACATCTTCAGAAACTAACTTGTCTTCCCGAAGCAAATCTTCCTGTCCGTACTTTTTTCCGTATAATGTCACGGCATTATCTTCCCTTTCGTTAGGTTTTATTTGCAACTGATTATCTAATAACATGTCATGAATAAGACCAGTAGATAGAGGTTCCGGGCCTTGCAGGTCAAGATTAATTTTATCAGTTTCCCTTAATGATTCTTGATTCAGTCTTTCTGTGGAATCATTTCGAATTTTACGGCGTCTTATTTTTATTAAAAGTCCACAGGCATTCCTTCCACTTGCAGTAGCACCATTTGCGTACGGATCATGGGGCCGAAACTTCAGGACGAGTTTCTTATTTGGCTGCTGAAATGTCTAAAAATTACAAAATTTCAAAAATTGAAACCATAAACCACAAGTCAACATAATAAGTAATAATAAAAATTGGCCAGCCACTAGTTAGTCAAACTTTCAAACTTTAAATATTACCTTTGATACAACACCCATTCCACCAAGGGTTTCCAGAACTTTTTCATTGTTGACAACATTTGCAGGATACATAATGTGTGTTAGCTTAGGAGCAGTATTGGGCACTTTCACTGATACTACAGTGGCAACCCCATCATCAGCGATTTCATCCCTTTCACACTTCACATTTTGTGCTCTCTTTATCCTCTCCCTTTCTGCATGAATCTTTTCGAAAAGCATTTCGATGGGCTGTTCCACCGGATTCCCATCCACATCTCTATGCAACTTTAGCAATCTTTTTATATTCGATGGCTGCTTCTTATACAAAGTTTTAACCGTGTGCATCCAGTTTTCCTTGGAGCTGAGAAACTTGTATTTCAACAGTAAGTCCTTAAACGCTTCCGGTGGGTTGCCTGCGTAGTCAACTTTAACCAGCTCATCGTCACTATCTGTATTGCTGGAACCTTCGTCCGACTCTCGCAGGTCAACCACTTCAAATGTTTTCGACCGACTTGAATCATCATCTTGTAGGGTCGTGATCCTCTCCAAAGTTTCGCTACTCAAGCCACCGGTTGCTGGATGTAGATCTGGGGGTGGCTGATTCTCATTTACACTGTGGAGATAACCAGTGGAAGGGGGTTCCAGGATGGGTGGTAGCTCTTCATCTAAGTCATCCTTTTCTTCGCTGTCGCCACCATCTGATTCTGAGAGAAATGCGTCCTTTAACTTCAGCGTAGTGGTGTCATTCTCACTATCGCTCTCATCCTCGCAACTATCTTCTGCTTCCGAACTTGATGCAGCATAGTCTCGAGACGAACTCATTTTGTTCGAGTTAGCTAATTATACTTTATCAGTTGATAAGCAATTCACTAACACTATTAGTATTTAATATTTATAAAACACCATTCACCAGTGCAGTTGCAGTAGTTGCAGCTCCAGCTAAAAATAATTTTTCATTTGTTTTGTACACAATTCGGTCTAGAGAACGACATGCCGCGTTTTGATGGTGAAGATTTTGCTGTTTTGGGGTAATGGTAGAAAAGGAAATGCGAGCTGATGCAAGTTGACCCATTTTTGCTTTGGTTTTGAATGGGATATGAACCTCCCTTTTGGTCATACAGTATGTATTAAAAACAATTTAATGGATGCGATAATTGAGAAGGGTTAAAAATCAAATTGATTTATTATAGCATAACTTGCACTTGTAAATACTTCAAAGCTTAAAATAACAGATTTTTTGAAAAATTATGAATTTCTAATTGAAAGGTTCCAAAATAGTTTTAGCACTTCCTGTCCCTCCACAAGATCAAAGCATGGATCCATATATGCAGTCTGGCATAGCCCCAAATACTCGCAGATAATTTTCTCCATATCCTGGTCAAATGGCTGGAAGACTTCAGCAAGAATGCTTGTCTTGGCCAGACCAAACCTTTCTTTATGAGTTGACAAGCTTTCTCTCAGCTTCTTCATATCGGTAACCTTATCGCAGTAAGGGCATTTGAACTTGCTGTTCGCAAAATTCGCATGCTTCCCGTCTACTTTCAGATTCAGTGCGCAGTGACAACTGGAACATTTGTATTGCACCAGTTGCTGTCGTAATTTGCTATAAGAGGGCCAATCCTCGGTGCACGAGGGGCAGCTACATCTGAACAAATACTGAGCTTGTAATTTAGCGATCCTCTCTTGTCTGGGTTCCATTAAATAAAGGGGGCCGTAACAATCAAAAATTTCTTCCCCTTGGCTAATTTCCCTAATTGTTTTCACCAGGCACATTCTTCCAGGTACATTAATGCGGTAAGCGTTGGGGCTGCAGCTATGATTTGTTGTAGATATTATGGGGTAAGTTGCACCTCCTATTTCGTCAATTTCCAGATTCTTGTCATTTCCTTCTTCGTAGTTAATCTTCTTTACAATGTTATTTATTCCGTAGGCATTACAAGAAGCACTTTGAAGATTGCGAAGGATCACTGCAGCGATATCCCTTTCTTGCTCGGACAAACCATTGTCTTCTTTTGGCCCAGCCCCGCTGGCGTCCAAATAGCCAATGTGCTTTAAACAGAGAGCAAGATAGACCGCTGAAAATGTACGTTTTAGAAGATCTGCAGCTTGTCGTTGCTCAGAATTGGGTGTTTGTGAAAATACTGACAAATAGGAGGAAGAGTCAAATTTATTTTTGTCATCTAATCCCATGGCTAGTTGATGAGGGATGTCATTTTTTAACGCTTTTGTGAATTCTTGCATAGTTGATAATGGTGTTGTTAGGATTGTACGAAAACAAAGTAGTGCCATGTTCCCCAGCTTTTGAGAGGAGTCTAAAAGTTTCAAAATGCGACACTCCTTTCCGTGAAATGCGGCAGTTGCTTGATCGCGGCAGCTGACGCCACAAAAGACCGCCTATGAAAATTAATTATCACAGACATGATATCAAGCGAGACTCTTTAGAACAGAAACACAACAGTCAACAGCTATGTAATTTTGAGAAAACTAAATTACTATAATTCTTACAGATGCACATGTTTTGCAGGGGATTCCAGCATCTACTCTTTGCATGCACCAAGTGCAGAACTTATGATAGTTTACTTTGGATATGGCCCATGCATACGGATTCTCTGCAATAATTGTCGATCCTGTCAAGATAAAAGATGGAATTTAAGAACCTGAGAATTTTAAAACGAATTTTGCGTAGGTAAATTGAATTTCATAATATCTCAATTTTCGCACCTGGAGGAATACGCTGCTTTGCAACCATGTGCCTTCCTTTCTCTAATGAATACTTCAATTCGAGGGCCTTTGAAGTGCCTCTCAAGCACTCCGATTCTCCACCATACAAATTGCAGAAATTGGAATTGCAGGGACTGTCGTGTGAAGAAAGTTGAGTTGAAAGAAGGATGTGTATTTTACTTTCTTGAGATTTCTTTTGCTGAGACTTCTGCTTCTTTAGGGCTTCTATGGCTTTTAAAATTTTCACAATGTTCATGGTCCACACAGATTTTTCTTCATTTTCCATGGTAAGTGTTCTCAAATGCTGAGCACAACACTGAAGTAGCTCTTTGCTCATATCCAGTTCCCCAATTTCACAAAAGCATATAGCCACTTGATAGCCTAATGCTAACGTTTTACAAAAGCCCAGTAGCCAGGCTCTCATGAAATCTTTAAGAGCTGAAACGAACCTCTTTGCATTGAGAAAAATGCTGCCCCTATCAAATAAAAGTGAACACATGAGCTGGTGACCGGTCTCCATATTTTCAGGACTACAGTTTTCTTGCAAGGAAGATTCCATGAAATTGCTCAATAACGATTTCACTGCATTTTGGTCGAACGCTGCTTCAATTTTTTCCTGGAAGTTTGGTGGGATTGGGCAATATGAGATAGCCTCAGTGAGCAGCTCTGCCGACTTCCCTTCCACGCCACGTTTCCACAACTTTTTTGCAATAATCTCATCTTTGCGCTCATACGACTCATTTATATTTCTTTCTAGCAATGAATAGAGGTCAGGTTCCTCTTCGAGCAGAACCTTAATTCGAAAACAATCGCTGTTTTCCTTCTTGATTAGCTTCAGAATTGAATCAGATTTTCCTGATGAGCGCAGCCGGTTGCAAAATCCTTCGTAAAGTATGTCAAATGGAATGATCATTTTGATATTGATTTGTAATTGATACCTAGCAAGAACGATTTTCACAAACTATACACATGAGCTACTTCTTTGTAACTGTTTTCCTTGTGGACTACTAAACTGCTAACGAACGTCTGACTACCACACATTTTCCAGAAACCGTTCAAGACTGAAATCGGCTGTTCTGCTCCCAAAACGCACTTATCTTCGCATATGAGTATCTGCAAACTTTTAGTTTTCATGTGTAGATATTTTATTTCTTGTTTCTTAGCTATAAATAGATCTTTAAAGCGAATGAGAACGGCATATGTGCACAACTAAGTTGCATAAACATTCCGAACTTTCCAAACAGTATTTTAACCAATTTTCGTTCATGCCCACACCAGCTACACCCTTCTTTACCGTTGTGATCAGCTCACAGAAAAGCAGAAAAAAGGAAGAGTGTTTTAGAATGTTGCAGAGTTCAATGAATGAATAATGAAAAAATATGCTTAAAGCTATACACGACAACATACGGTTTCACCATAAAAACAAAACTAAACATCATGGAGCTCTGCAGCCGTTGCAGAGTTGCAATGGAAAGAAAGAAGTTACTGCGGTCCAACGAAATTTTATTGTATATGAATAGACTTTTACTCAAACAAATAAAAATTCAAACATGACTCATACGCAGAGGTAGCGTAAAGTTAGAACAAAGTAATTTAAAGTTCATTCTGTTCTTCTACACAAGAGTCTGGTTACCGGATGGTTCCACTTATTACATGACATCATAGCTTATTAACTAAAACTATCTATGTACATACTAATATTATGTCGGTGCCACACGTCATCTCTATCGTAGAGCAATTGGCAAAGATAGTATAAAGCATCAAAATTACATTAAATGCATGCAGGGATGAGAACAGAATATGCAAACAGAAAAATAGTAATTACAAGTCATAAAGCTAATAGCAATGCCAAAAAGTAACTCATAATTACTGCAGTCTTGGTCTCTTCATTATCTGGCATAATGAAAATGCCTTTCTCTTAATGGACCCAAAGAGACTAGTCGGCAGGGTTTCTGGTGGTGTTATTGGGATTGGGCTTACACTGAGTTCATGTTCAGCAGTATCTGGCGTGCTTGCCAGTTGAGATAGTATTTGAGACTGGGGTGTTTGCTGCATTTGCGACGATGCAGATTCCTGCGAAACGCTGCTGTCCGGCGATGATGACAATGATGCTGACGGAGATATATAGTGGGATTCGACAGAACTTTGGCTACTTGGCAGCTCTTCGACCCAGCTAATAGCACGTTGTCTTGCGTCAGCGGAAGGCAGATCATCTACTAAAACTTGGTAAGTGGTAATCCTGCAACGTGTAACATTAAGACGTTAACGATATTGAAAATTGTTATCATATATTTATTTATTGGTACCACTTCTATTCTGTATCTACTATAGATACTTAACTACAATTTGTCAATTTAAGTACCTTCTGTCGATGTGGTCTGCTTCTTGGTATTGCCTAATAAAATCTCGAACTACTACTTTCACGATTAAATTAAAATAATTAGAGTCCAGCAAATCTTCTACAATTTCTCCAAAAAGTTCTTCCAGGTACTCGTTATATGCCACTTTCTTTACGAAATCTGTTACGGCTTCCTCTTCAAGCTTCATGTACTCATTGGTGACGATCCTTTGTGTTCGCTCCATTTTCATATTCTTTAATGCGCTGGCTCCAATTACAGCTATCCAGAGATGAAGGAGTTCCAGTAGGTCTTCAATAACTTCACCACAGAGTGTGTTTAAAAACTCATCCTGAGCTGATTTATGTATAACGGTCGCCACCACACCTTCTTCAAGATTATCGTAAAATGGGAGAACATAAGGTCGAACTACAACTTCGA
The DNA here is from genome assembly GCA_027744115.1 of Acrocyrtus sp. NNG-2020. Classification (NCBI taxonomy): domain Eukaryota; kingdom Metazoa; phylum Arthropoda; class Collembola; order Entomobryomorpha; family Entomobryidae; genus Acrocyrtus; species Acrocyrtus sp. NNG-2020. The sequence continues at coordinate 83,401 of JAHZND010004582.1, read as the reverse complement.
GCTGAATTTCTTTAACTACTACTTGCTGGAGGATTTCCTCACAAACGGATGCAATAACTTTTTCCTGTTCATCTTCACAACAAATCATGAGGTCTACTTCCCGATTCACTTGTTCCTCAGCCATTTCAGACGCTTTTTCCATTATGAAATTATTCAAAAATTCATCTGCACACTCCGGAAATAATTCCTTGCAAGTTATTTCCAAAGCTAAATTCTTTCCTGCTGATTCTAGGACAATAGTCTTCACCACAGGGTTGACCACACTGTTCCAGATAAGCTCAAGTGTAGCCTGTTTGATTTCTAACCCAGGTTTTATTGACGTCATTATACTTTTCACTGGCATTATTACAGAACCTGGAGTTCTGCCAAACATCATTGCTAAAGGGAAAGGATGACATCCTGCCCCTCCTGTGAAGTACTGACACGCAAGCGCGTCGCTTGCTTCAACGTTATTACGGATAACTTTCATCCCAGGAATATCAAACTTGAATATTTCACGAAGTGAACGAGTTGGTCTTGACACACTAGTTGCTGAAATTGTTGTTAGGGTTTTTGAGGTGGCAGACGGGCCTGCTGGAGGTCCTTTGTGAGCGTTGCTCACGTGAGCAGGTTTATATACCTCCATCGTAAGACAAGGATGCGATGTTGTTGTTGTCCCACTGCTAATATTCAAATCGACTCCCGTTCCGTGTGAAACTGTCTGTGCTGCAGTCGTTGATGGGTTGGGGGCGTTAGTATTTCCTCCGTAATTTGTACTTGAACTTCCATTGACTCTACCACTAGAAGGGGTACTAACAGAAGTATTTAGAATTGGTGAAGCCATAGGTCCTCCTTCCATGTTAGTATCCCTGACTTGATCACACTGCTCCAGAATCTCAACCAATGACGGCTTTCTTTCCTTGACATCTTTTTGCATACTTGAACTACGTACAAGGACTTCTTGCAATGTAAGCTGTTGATTTTGCTTTGGGTATTTTACTGTCATCGTTGGAATTGAAGCTGTTGATAATGACCTTGGGTTTGGGTATGATGCTGGTGCTGAAGGTCTTGGGGTTGAGGGTGATGATGATGAGACTGTTACTGGGGCCGATAGAGTTGAAGGCACTGCGGCTGGACGTGCTTTTAAAAGCTGAGTAGTTGGATGTTTATCTGTCACCTTTATTGTTAGAGAATGACCTCTCATCATTTTCCCTTTACTTACAGCAACCGCAGCTTCCACCTTCAAAAATATAATTAGAAAGCAACGAATTAGAAGACATCGACATTATAGCATAATTATTAGATTAGTTAAATGATTAATAGTGATAGTAGCTAATGCTTACGGCTGAAGAGAACTGAATATGAGCGGTTCGTTCCTTTTTTCCCATTGCACAGGAAACCCTAAGGATAATCCCAAAGTTGGCGAAATGCCCTACAATCATCTGCTTTAAGTCGTTTTGGAGCACATTAGCCAAAGAAGGTAGATTTGTGACCAATATGGAATCGTAAGTCGGAGCTGCCGCCATTTTAACTTGTTACAAACTATTGAAACTGCTGTTTACTTTTTGAACCAAGGGAAAACAAATTTTCCGATATTTTCTCGGTTTTCTCTATATAGCACTCACATAGAATTCAAACAATGAACAAACAGCAATAAAATTTTAAACTTTCAGACAGAACAAAACAGAAGATAGCTCACGGAAACTGGGCAACTCTCTTCTCTCATGCTCATCTTTTGTCTGTAGTGAAATGAAATGACGTTTTGTCTTAACACCAACATAAGGGAACAAGGGAAGGACGTGGGGATGGGACTGTTTAAATGAACACAGAGCACCTGATACTGGATTGATTGACCAATTTTAAGGTGTGAGTGGCGCAATTTGTTTTCTTTCTCCAGCTGTACAAGCTCAGTATGTACAAGACAAAAAGGTATGACAAAGTTCGACAGTTTGAGTGGGTCTTCATTCTTCATGTCACAATGTTCTGACTGTCCGGGTGTATTCCTGTAACAACTATGCTTTTTGGAAATAAGCAGGGATTAGAAAAGATGATATTAGTGTGCAAAGATGATATCGACAAAAGAAAGACAAAGATATTCAGAGAAGTTGGTTTAATGTGTTGTTGTATTTGCATATCGGTGGAAATCAGATGAACGATGATGCATTTCTCTTATCAGAGCATATCCCGCCCGAGGCCCGAGAAGAAAGAAAAGAAAATAATAATGATATCCATCCAAGGCGAAATGAAATCGAAAATGAAATTTGCTGAACAAAACTGTATTTATTTTGTATGATAAAAGCTTGATTTGTATAAGTAATATGAATTTTTTTTTCTGGAAGTTGAAGGACAGCTGTAGCTGTACTGTACAATTATTAAAAGCTGTTAATTAATAGTATTATTATTTATGAATTGAAATTAATTGTAATTTTCAAATCAGAAATAAACAGAAATAAACAAACAGAACTCAAAAGTAATTCTACCCGCCGTATCCCCATTTTGCGGTTTCGTCAGAGGACGATGAGTCATGCTCATGACCCGAGCCCCTTCCATTCCCGTCATACCAGGGGTTTCTTGGCCATTCTTCGGTTTCCGGTGATGTTACCCAGCCAGATGGAGATGGCGAAGGGGATTCGGAAGCAGATTGAAGTGGTCTGGGGCGGGTTGGTTGACCGCGTTGCGTGTTAGTGCTACCGCTGGGAGAGCATGTAACCGTTGGAGGGTTAACAGACGGGTCACCGCTGACTACACGTACTCCGGTTGGCCCGCCATCTTGGCGAGTAGGGCGACGAGAGGTGTCGTGGGTGATGCGGATCTGGGGTGGAGGCGAGGATTTCTTAATTGGGAAATATTTGTATGATGTAAAGTATTAATATGATTAAGTTAGTTTGCTACCTGAACGGTGTGCATGTTCGGGATCCGTTTAACGTATTGCTCGAGTGTTGAAGGAGGAATTTGAGGGCCACGTGGGTCCATCGGGTTCGGGATGGAGAATGGATTGCGGTCAAACGGATACCCTGGAATTGAATGGAGCGCACATTGTCAGTTTGCCAGGAAAGATTTTAAAATGTAAATAATTTACCCATGGGCTTGCTATCGGGATATGGCTCATTCAGTCTCCCGCAAAAGCTCAACGACTCCCTACAGCTCCCTGAGCTCTCTGTTCTAGTTGGACCTGGTGTGGGCACAACCTGGTCCTCCTCAGCATTGGTCAGAAACACGACCAAGTCGAATAACTGGCCAGTCGGAGTTCCTCTCGGGATGAGCATGTGTTGGGGCCAGCCGCACCCGCAAATGGACTGCTCAGCGGTTGGCTGCTGAGTTCGTTCCAGGTCACGGAATGTCTGCTCCCAGGGAATGCTCACGGATGAGTCCGTGGAAGAGCGGGTTATCGTGTTGTCGCCTGGGCGGACTGGATGGGAAAAGTCTATATATAATTAATTTCGCCAGTATGCTTTAATTAATATAGATGCATATAGCCTTACGTGGCTGGACGAACTTGTCGAGCTCGAAAAACAGTTTTCTCTGCTGGTTGAGGATGAACTGCTCCGAGTGCTCGTTCAGCCTCGGCGCGATGTAGATCCGTACGGTGGCTCTCACGTTCGAGTTGGAGTTGTTCTTGACCTGGAAACGATTAGTTACAGGGATAAAGTAAAAATTTAATGAGTAAACTAATTACTAGTGAGAGTACCCTTACTATGATCGTGTAGTTGAACGGGTCATGGTTCAAGTGCGAGAACTGGAGCCAAATGGGTCCCAGTCGGTTCACGTCCGTTCTCGTGAAATCTAGTCCCCGTGACAAGTCCACGTGACTGTTCATGAAGAATGTGCGCAGCACGTTAGGCTGGGAGCCGAATGCCGTCTGCTGGACCGAGATGGTTGTTACTTGAACTGAGGGCCAAGAAAGCGGGAAGTCGCCCTGCGAATAGTCATCTTAGTCTTATTTATGTATCCCCGTTTTAGCTAGCAGTCGGTATATAGATAATTAATTAGGATGTTGTCTTACGCCTCTTTCCTGGTAGGGCTCGAGCGTCTGCTTGTAAGTGTCGAAGATAAAATCGATGTACCGGTGCCACCGGTAGAATATGGGGTCCCGCATGGCTGTGGTTGTATCTACCATCGGACCTCCGTTTTCCTGATATGTGTTTGGTGAAGTCTAAATTATCTTGATGTGCTTAAAATGAAACTGAAAATTTTAAGTTTAGCTGCTACAGCCAACTTACGCTATGCCGATACTCTGGATCATGGGAGTACGCGATGAGAACATGCCCGACGTTGTGGACTCCGTCGGGGCCGTAGAACTGAGGATTTGGGGAGAGCGTTGACGCCTCCAGCATATCACCGAGAATGTCGATGGTCAATGGGATGCGGCGGTTGCCCTAAATGGAGAAATATCGTAAATACTATAAACCGTATAGTAGTAGGACAGAGATTATACCCATACCGTAGCGTTCACAAGACCACTATCAATGGCCTCGACTATCCGATCCCTCCACTTCCTTAACTGCTCCAGAGTCACGGTTCTGAAGTTGGCGGGGAGGTTCTGGTCGTCCGAGCGGTTTACGCTCTATGAATTAAAATTGGTTATAATAGGAAAGTAGCGAAAAATCTAAAATTAGATGCTCATACTCTTAGCGGTGTGTCATTCTGACGGGTGCCCCAGTTCTGTCCTGAGTTGGTGTCGGTCAGCTTCCCAAAATACCCTTCCTTTAGGACAGGGTTGTCGTCGATGCTAAGGGCGCGGACACGGGGTAGGTTGTTTCCCAGTCGCTCAGCGTCGTACCTAAATAATAAGCTAGCATAAAGGTGTTGTTCTGAAGTTAAATAAGTTTCCTAACGAAGTGCTCACCTGGCAATCATGGCGTGGTGCATGTAGTAGAAAAGCTCGCCTTTGCGCCTCCCTTGCATCTGCGGGTCGTCCAGTCGGTAGATCAAGTGCCAGTGCCAGTGATGGCTATTTATCTGCAAATACAAACGTGGGCCGTAATGTAATTAAATTACTTGATGTAGATAATTTCGAATTCTCGCGTTACCCCAATGTCCTCTCGAAAATATGCGAGCCTGTTTTCGGGATTCACGTTTCTTCCGGTTTGCGGGTTGTCCACAGTTATCAGGCCCTGTAAATATAACTGTGAGATTATTGATTCTTACTTTTTTCTAATGTTGATATTACCCGGTCCCTCTCCGGCAGCTCTGCCTGTCTGAACGCCTGTCGCAGCGTGAAGGAGCTAAAAAACTGGTCTGGCATCACTTCCCAGATTGCAGGAAGCCGGAAGTTGCGAGTCTGTGGGTGAGTAAGCAGAGTGCCTGCAAACGCGTTTATCCATAATTTGCAGTTAATCTGTGGACTATCTCTGCACACAGACGCCATCGAGAGGAGCTGGTCCAAGGTGGGTTGGGCTGAAAAGCCAAAAAGTGTAGAAGGGATTCAAAACTGTCTTACTATTCAATAAGTGTGTTGCAGCCTGCATATACCGTTACCGAGAAAAATGTTCCGGAGCTCCCTGGTGGCGTTTCTATGCTGAGGGTTAAAGTACGTGTAGAGCGCGGATCGGGGACAGAGTGTCGCGATGTTGGACAAGTTTGGTGCTCGGGATGGGGCTGAGACCGATACTGTTCTGGCCGAGGTTGAGGAGCCGGCAAACGCTGTTCTGTTCACCTGTGCGGCGTCTCGAACTTCGGAGCACTATGCATGGAATTTAGTAGATTCAGATGGCGTGAAATGAGTGGGTTATATGAATTGTTCACTTACAGAGATAGTAGAAGACGGGACATTGTAAATCGTGGTACTGGAGTCTCTGCCGCGAGGGCTAAAATACAACGGCTCTCCGACTCTTTCGAATAAATAGAGAAATTGGCTGTTGGACAGCGATTGGGATTGGGTGCTCATTTTCAGTTTTTATTTATTTTACTTTTAGTGTGTTAATTTTAAATGAATCAGTTAGTTAAAGAAGCAAGGCAACTACTAAATATTTTATACACTAAATAATATACATAGCACATTGCAAAAAATTAAGACAGCCGGAAACCACGGTTTTTTATACTTGTTAAAATTAGACAGTAAGACAGGAAATGTAGACCACAAGGTTGACCGCCTCCGCTCTTCTTGTAATTCCACTGGTGACTAAATGTGTCACCGTTTCCAAAAATTTAACCACCCCAGCCCCACCTCGGCGAGCCTGGCCTTGATCCCCAACCATCCCTCGGCGGGGAAGGCGACTGCGGTCTCCTTCCGCCGTACCCACCGTACCCATTTGGATTAGGACCTCTACTAGGGTAGCTTGACCCCCAAGCGTCCCTGCCACCGGATCCCCTGCCATCGCCGTAGCTCCAGGACGGACGGGTCGGTTTCGGGGAGCGGGGTGGTGAAGGAGAAGAAGGGGTAGCGAGCATGCTGGTTGGCCTGGTAGTTGTTGAGGATGAGGAACTGGAGGATGCAGTGGAGGTAGTAGAGGAACTGGGTCTCTGGCGCTGGTCTGGGCACATAGGTGCGGTTGGCTTTACGGTGGGGTCCCCGTTGATTTCCATCATTGATGTGGCGGGGCCGCCGTCCTGTCTTGTAGGCACACGGCTCGAATCATGTACGATTCGGATCTACAGGTTAGTGGAGAATTAGGTAATCGTTTTGGTTTAATTAAATATACATGCCTATTCATTTACCTGTACGGCATGCATATTCGGGATCTTGCTCACGTACTGTTCGATAAACTCAACGGGAATTTGAGCTTTAGGGTTGGAGGGATCGGGTACCGTGAACGGATTCCTGTCGAATGGGTAGCCTGTAGTAACAAATATGTGCTAAAATTTGCCATTGGGTGGAAAATAAAATTTGAATAATTACCCATCGGTTTTCTATCCGGGTACGCCTGATTGAGCCTGCCACAGAAGCTCAGCGACTCCCTGCAGCTCCCATTTCCGCTTGCTTTGCTTGGAGTGGTACCTTTGACAGTGTCCTTCTCGGCGTCGGTGAGCAGTACGACCAAGTCGAATATTTGTCCGCTTGGTGTGCCACGAGGGAGGAGCATGTGTTGGGGCCAGCCGCAGCCGCAAATGGCCTGCTCGGGGGTTGGTTCAGAGACGTTTCGCTCCAGATCGCGGAATGTCTGCTCCCAGGGGACGGTTGTAGAGGAAAGCAGGGAGGAGCGGGTTATCGTGTTGTCGCCGGGGCGAACTGAAATGGGGAGGAATAGTTAAGTTGAGTTTTCATTGAGAAGATTATCATGTGATTGGTTTACGCGGGTAATTAGTTCAATGTTTTAATACTCACGTGTCTCGACAAACTTGTCCATCTCGAAGAACAGTTTTCTTTGCTGCATGAAAATGAACTGCTCTCCGTGCTCGTTCAACCGCGGCGCCATGTATATTCGGAATGTGGCTCGCAGTTGGGAGCGCCCACTGTTTCGAACCTACAAGTAAGATGTATGAGATAAAATCTTAATCTGCCGTTTAAAAACGTAACTTAAACTACTTACGTTAATAGAGTAATTAAACGCGTCGTGGTTTATGTGCTTGAATTTGAGCCAGATCGCTCCAAGCTTGTTCATGTCCGTCCTGAGGAAGTCAAGACCTCTGGACAAATCCACATTGCTGTTCATAAAGTAAGTAGTGAGGACGTTGGGGCGGGCACCGGAGCCAGTGTGCTGCACCGAAAGGTTAGACACTTTTATGGGGTCCCAGGCTAGCGGGAAGTCTTCATCTTTCTGTGGAGCATTTGGACTTTGGAGTTATAGGATTGTGACAAACTAGACCGGAATATAAATTCGAATGCTTACGCCCTTGTCTTGATAAGGCTGGAGCGTACGCTTATATGTGTCAAACATCATATCAATATATTTGTGCCATCTGTAGAAGATCGGGTCTCGCATTGCAGTTGTAGTATCCGTCATGGGTCCTCCATTCTCCTGCAATGATATTGTATTATTAGTTAACAGAGAAATCACAAAATTTTGTAAATTTGTCTGTTCCTACGATATGCTTGTAGTCCGGATCGTGGCAGAAAGAAATCAGGACATGTCCGACGTTGTGGACGCCTTGAGGCCCATAGAACTGCGGGTTTGGAGAAAGCGTGGACGCCTCGATCATGTCGCCGAGCATATCAATGTTGAGTGGAACTCGCTTGTTGTCCTGAGAGAATAGTGGAGTTTTTTAATTGCTGATCATCAATGCGTACGACTGTACGAGTAATTCAATCTTACAGTAGTTATGACCATTCCAGTGTCAATAGCCTCCATGACACGATCGCGCCACCGGCGCAACTGCTCCAGTGTCATTTTTCGGTAACTCGCATCCAGGTCGGAATCGTCACTTCGGTTAAGGTTCTGTATATTTTATTTTATGTGTTAACAATTGTTGATGACGCTAATTTTATTGCTGCTGCTCTTTACCTTCAGCGGTGTGTCATTTTGCCGAGTGCCCCAATTTTGGCCCGAGTTGGTGTCAAACAGTTTTCCAAAGTACCCTTCCTTTAGCACCGGGTTGTCGTCAATGCCCAGCATCTTCACCCGGGAAAGGCCGAGACCGAGTCTCTCCGCATCGTACCTAGTTTAAATGGAATATAGCAATTTAACAATGGGCTGGATAAGAAGTAAGAACACAAATATGTGCAGTACCTGGCAAGCATGGCATGGTGCATGTAGTAGAAGAGTTCTCCTTTTCTCTGTCCTTCCAGCCTTGCGCCGTCCAGCGTGTATATCAAGTGCCAGTGCCAATGATGGCTGTTTACCTGCAAACAAACTTAATTTATTGAATTTTAAAAGTTAGATAATTTGCTAGTTGTTTCGCGTTACCCCAATATCCTCTCTAAAATAGGCGAGCCTATTCTCCGGATTCGTGTTCCGCCCCGTTCGGAAGTTGTCGACCGCGATGATCCCCTAAATACCAAACTCATTAGTCATGCCCAGCCTGCAAGATAATAAATTTCAAGAGTGTTCTTACCCTGTCCTGTGGTGGCATTTCCGCTTGCCTGAACGCCTGTCTCATCACGAACGAGTTGAAGAACACGTCGGGCATAACCTCCCACGCAGCGGGCATCTGGAACTTGTTGGATGTTTGGGGGTGGGTCAGCAGCACTTTTGCTACCGCGTTGATCCAGAGCTTGCAGTTGATCATGGGACTGTCCCTGCAATAACTGGCCATTTGGAAGAGCTGGTCTTCGGTGGTTTGGCCTGTTCATTTGTTGATGGCAATTAGTTAATGTAATTAATTTTACTTAACTATTGCATAACTTACGCATGAGCACGTCGGACAGCTCTTTGGTGGCCTCACGGTGCTGCGGGTTGAAATACGTGTAGAGGGAGGTGCGAGGACAGAGTCTCGCGACGTTGCTCAGGTTCGGGCGCTGGGATGGCTCCTGTACCGAGTACCTCCTCACCCCCGTCTGGCTGGAGAAGGCCATTCGGGTTATTTGGGCTGCGTCACGGACTTCAGGGCACTGAGTTACGAAATTTGTATTTTATTTTTATTTTATTTGAATTTTTAGAAATATTAATAAAGATTTCAGAAACTGAGCTAATAATAGCAATCGGAGAGAAGATTGTTACCGAAATAGAAGAGCTGGGCACATCATACATCAACTGGGTGTTGCCTCTACCTCTGGGACTAAAGGATAGCGGCTCCCCAACTCTTTCGAAAAGGTACAAGAATCGGTTTTGAGTGTCGTTGCTCATTGTAGAGCTGTTTTGTGAATGCTAATTGGATTATATTATATTTTAGGTTAGCGAACTCTTAGTAGAGCCTCGCGGAAAGGATGGATTGTGACTGGAGTAGCTTTAACTGGGGCTAGTAACTAAGTTTAAAATTTGGGAGTTTCATTATGCTAATCAGGAAACCGCAAGTGGGTGAGTAGTACTTGAGAAAATGTGGAAAATTTATGAAGTGAGCCTGGAGCTGCCTGGCTGCCCTACCGGATGTTTTGCGGACGGATGTTTGTAATTAAACCGCATGATTACATTTGGTTTGGTTAATTAAATTCATATTCATTTTATTTTATCTACGTAAACATGAGTTGCTACAATCATAAATCATAATAGGAAAATTCTATTAACAGGTTGGATTAACTAAATATATACTACTGGTAAAATCAACAAATCGAGTAATTCAAATTAGCGCAATTGCTTGCAAAGCACATTCAGACATTATACAACATAAATTACAGCAAATTCGTGTATGGTGATAACTAGTACATAGTTCTCTAAATTATAAATTAATATATCATAACAGCAATAAATTCATGTATGATGATAACTAGTACATAGTTCTCTAAATTATAAATTTACATATCATAACAGTAATAAATTCATGTATGATGATAACAATACTTCCTCTAATCATCTAAATCATAAATTTATAGCATACGAAATTCAATGATATTGTAACGTAAAAATTTATATGAAGACAGAAAATAGACACAAATCTTAAGAATCATCAGGTGGAAGAACCACGACTTCAACCACCCACTTTCTCACACCTGCACCCAAGTTGTTGCTAATGATGCCGTTGGAGTGGTCTTCAGTAGCGACCGCCTCGTCGACCGGAGTCACAAACCATTTTTGGAGTTTCTTGAGTGAGAGGCTGAAGCTCAAAATCTCCTCGATTATACTCTCGGCTGGTTTGTCGTACGCCTGGCACTCTGCTTTGAAGCGGGTCTGGAGTGGGTTTGGATTAATTATAATTAGATTTACTAATAACGTAACAATTGTAATTGAAGAGTTTGAGTATTTAAATTGTAAGCGCCCAACCTCCCCAAAAGATATCCCTTTGGTGGGCTTCATCCTACACATGTATATGTTCCTTCTCTGGCCGTCCTTCTTCTTGTTTACATCCCAGACCCACATATGCATATTTTCCCCCAGCGCCTGAGCTGCGAACACATAGTCAATCCCTATAAAGGAAACGATGGTGATCCAGCGGTGCGCTTCTGCAATTGTAAGTTAAAAGGCGAATTAGTGAGCAGTGAGAAAAGCTGCGGTGTATTGGAACGGCTTGAGAAGTATGTAATTAGTTAATTAGCTAACCATTTTCAGAGTAGGGAAGTTCCAACTGCACAGCCTTCTCGTTCATCCACACGAACCGTCTTACATGATGGAGGTCCACAAGATGATTGAAAACGTCGTCCCTCTGAGTCTTGGACTTGCACGGCTTGTAACGGCAGGCTAACATGTCTCTGCAGAATAAACTCACAATCAGTATTAAATTATTGATAATTAATTAAATATTACTTGAGCTAAGCTAGCTAGCTTACTTCTTCGCACACTTGTTCTTAACATGATCTTCCCAGTCTGCCCCCCGAATCTTCTCGTCACACCCATTCGGCTTGTTCTCGCACTCAAAAAGGCAGTTGTCAATCAACACCTTCAAAAACAGTTCGTTGCCTTTCCGCAGGGTTCCCGGCTCGCAAGGGCATGGTTCTGCTTGCAGACGGTCAGTCCGTATGCTACAGTCACCACAGGAAATCATTCCGCAGTTGTCGCAGGTCATGTAGTGGCTCGGGTGGGGGATCATGTGGCAGTGCACGCAACGCAAGAGTAGCTCTACACTTTCAACTGCATTTGGGTCGTTGGCGAATCCGACAAGAGCACGAAATGGTTTGGTGCGGCGAGGTCTGCTGTCGCTGAAAAAGTTTGTTGGATTAATTGCGTAGCACTAGACATTAATTAACTTGGTTAATGGTTAGATTAGAGTGGTTAAATAGAGTAATAAATTTAAAACTCACACAAAGTTGTCATTTTTCTCCTGCTTGTTTCTTAGCATGACTAAATTGTTAAGGTCTCTGCCCCTGCCCCTTCCACCCATTATTTGACGAAGCAAAACTTAAAAACTAACTCCGCACTTTAAATTTAACTTGGCTGATTAAATTAATTCCGTACTTTTAAAATTTAGAGCTAAAATTTTATTTTGCTAGGACTAGGACAGGGCAGACAAGTACTCAATCTGGCTTCAAGAACAGAACTGAACTGGATTTCACTTTCTTAAACGTAAAATTGGAAACCTGTATGTGACGTTAACGCAGCGGTTTTCTGTAAAAATTTGGTCGCATTTAATCGTTATGAATGCCTTATGATCTGCCCGATCAAAGAAAAGGTAGAGTTTATCGTGGAAACAAATGCTTTGCGATTGCGCTGCCACCACACGCACACGGAATTTTGCGGATTTGCCGTGTATATCGTATGGCGTATTTGTTCGGAGGATCATTTATTCGCTTTCGATTCGAGCGAAGAAAGGAAATTCATTTCCATGTAAATTTATATGTAAAGGGAACACACATGAAAGAAACTACGCAAAAACAAAAGGTCTGATTGTGAGTTGATCGTCATCAGCTATCAGCATCAGTAGTGGTCGGGTCGGGGATTTGTGTGAACGAAGCGAGGCAAGAGGGGGAAATTATTGCGACTACTGTAACTAACCGTCGCAGTAATGAGTAAAGTAAAAGCAAACGATTTGTTTACATGCTCTGTTCTGATGTTCAAACGAAATGAAGGCAAATTGTCAAGTTTAGATTGGTTAGTGTTTGCCGACGGATTTTTGACGATAAACCGAGTGATTTTGAGGAGTTGCAGAAATTCGGGGCGTAATAACACAGCGTTTTTAACCCGATGGTCTAGTCATAGTCGTACGTTGAGAAGGTTGGGAATTTAGCAAAAGTTGCAATCATTTACGTATTGTAATTAACCAATTGCTAGCAAGACTACGAGACGGCGTACTTATTGGTGGACAATGTGTCGATGATTTTGAGAAGTGTCAGCAGGACGTTATTATCGCAGCGAAGTTTATTGTAGCCAGTCCGTAAAGTGAAGAAAATATGAACAAAGAAAAAATCAGATGGGCAAAGATGGAGTGAAACATGAGTTTGCGGTTCATCTCGTCTATTATAATGTAGTGTCGTCTAAATAACTCACATGTAGAAGTCTCTCTCTCCACAGATATTGCACACAGTTTAATTAAGTAAACCGGTACACGTGTATTAATAGTTGCCACACTTCCATGTATGTACATCCATGCTGCAATTGCAAGTTCTATGCTTTTTACACGTAGGAAACCCGTAAATCTTGCCTGACTTCCCAGTCCCATCCCAGTGATGCCATGCTATTGCTACACAAGACAACAAGGAAAGCTTTCTGTGGTATGCATACTGAATACTGATGCCTTGCTTTTTGCTTGTGATCTTTACTCTTCACGGTTATGGGTTATCTCACTTCACTCACTCTCACTTCTTCTCACATGAAACGAAATGCTAAAATGCCAGTGTGTGTGTGGTGGATTGCATTGTGTATGCTAAAATACTAAAAAGTACGCACTTACCAACAGCACCATCCAATTAATGACAAACTACTGATACCCCTATTATGTTATGTTCATGTTGAATATTGTACAATGATGTCCTGTTGTCCCTGTCCACGTGCGTTTGTTCATTCATTGTAGTATGCTTTTTAGAAGTATGTGGGCATATTATTATGTACTCACTTCATCCGCTTTCTCCTTTCTCTATTCATTTGTCAAAATAGTGAAAGCATTTATTTATAACAGAAGAGCAGCAAAGTAAATTCTTATAAGAACTGTTTTCTTATTTCTAAATCAATCTAATTACAGGGATAAAGTAAAAATTATTTGTGTATCGTTCCGGTATATCCACTTTCAACCTGACCATTAAATTAACTAAGAAAATGCATCATATTTTAATATAATAATCTATCATCTAATATTCGTTATATTTATCATGGTCCTACACCATACATTAGTTGTAAAGTTTTTCGGTACTAAATATTCTTTTTACATAGTTTTCATACAAGAGACAAAAAATGTTATATACCAGAAATAATGTTTTTGAAGTAGTAAACTCAGATAATCTTATTAAACCATTTTTATATTATTCTCGAGGATTGGAGCATTAACAAAAATGCACAATTACACTACTCGTAACTTTGATGGAGGTAGTGCCTGCTTCTAGTTTTGCTTCTATGTTTAGAAAAAGCGATTTCGGTACTAAAGTGAAGTTCCCTTGAAAGTAGACTACATAATTGAATTGAAACAAGTATTATGCATACAGTTTTGTAGCTAGATAAGGTACACCAACCAAACACATTACTCCGCATAAATAGACATCTGATTTCTGCATCTTCATGGAGAAAACCTACTGACACTGAACTGTTAAAGCGAAGATACACTAATGATTTACTTTTCTATACATGTGTTCAATTTACAACAGCATCAGTAGCCTTCCTCTCAGCATTCAAACAGTTTGTAAGATAATTTATACACACCTTTTCTATCTGCAGCAGAACGAGTTACGACAGGACGGATTTGCATTCGTTTTCTATTCATTAAATGTCCACAACAACTGCACCAAATCGTAGTTTAGGGGTAATTTAATTACTTTTATTTAAATAGTAATTTTACTGTTATTAGAAGCAAAATGTAAATGTATTCACAATTTAATCTTTTTGCACATATGCAGAATATGTATACAGCAGTTCATGAAATATGCTATAAAAGATAAAAGATGATAGTTGACAATATAAAGTTTTTGGATATGAAAGAACTCAATTAACATTACTTTCACCGAAACACATAAATTAATCTAAATATAGTAATGTTTGTTGGCATTACATAAATGAGAACATACATAGTTAAAATAAATTGCTTACATTAGTCCTGTCTTCGTAAGTTGATTATATAACACTTAAATGTAGGTAGGTAAGTGTGTAACAGAATCTGTTAGCATGAGTTGCTCTTCGTCCTCTTCTCTTCAAGGAAAGGGTGAATGTCACATAATTAAACAAAAGTAGTAAAATGATCATACTGGGGTCCTATTGTCCTATAAAGATAAATATGCATCTTTTATAAATTTTGGTGTTGATCGCGAGTATCTATGAGTGTTTTAGTTACACTTTAAGAGGTATATACCGTCTGAACTAGTTTATATAAATGTATTTAACAAAAGACCTTTTTTGATTGGTTTGGTTTTATACTCATTATCCCCATACATAAATGCCTATATACAAATCCTCCAGATAGATAATTACATGTTCAGTTTGAGCTAAAATACTCTAAACCTTAAAGTTTACATCTACTTTCCACCGAAACAACTTTATAAATTAGATAGCAGCTTTCTCTGTTTATATGTAATATATGTCGCAGCCTATCTCGGAGATGAATATTAGAAAATGACTAAATACGGAATGATAATACGATACACTAAATTTTCAATCTACCTGACACTGTAGATAAAGAAGAACTACTAAATCCTACAACCCTACCAATTTTGCTGTTTTTGGAATGGTTTTTATTAGAATTTTATATACATCTTCCTATCAAATGTGAAATTTGTATGCATTACTTACTTTTACGATCTAGCATATTTTTAACATGATGATTTTTATGTACAGATACACTGGTTATTGGCTCCTTTAAAGGTTACTAACTAAGACCCTTCAGTTTTAACAAATCCCTCTGCTTTCACGATTGACAGATCCACTGTGGATACTGCTTCGGGAATTCCATCACAGTTCCCTAACTTTACTATATTTTCTGCAGGAACATTAATTACGATACCTTCAGTTACAGGATTTTGAGATACGGCAAGGTGATTATCCCCTCCTTCGATCGCCATTTGCTGTAGTGTGACATATTTGAACCGGCAACGAGATTCATGAACTTTGAGTTTGTCAGCTGCTCTAAACGTTGCCGTACATTCCGGGACAGAACATTTAAAGCCAGGCTCTGATCGTCGGTGAACACTGGAGACGTGAGTGTGCCGTTGTTTGCTGTTTCTAAACCTTCGATCACATCCAGGAAATGTGCATGGGTATCGCTTCATCTCACACCTTCGTTCGTGATCAACCTGGTGCTGTTTATCAGGGAATTCTTGGTTACATCCGGGAGTGGAACATTTAAAAACTTGCGGTTCGGCTTTAACTTGGAAGGTGGCCGAGGCACTCTCATCCTTCTCCTGAACCTGAGCTTGGTGTACAGCTGTATATATAAAAATAATGAAAAATGTTAATAAAAACTAGCTAGCATGATATTTTACAAGATAATCCATACTCCATATAGAAAAATATACATATTCGTCATAGTCATATAGCTAAATTTGAAACGTACATTCACCTGCAGTAGAAGGCATAGTCGCTGCTGCTTGTGGGGTAGGAAGGCACTGAACAAACTTCACCTGACCACTGGGCTCCACGATAACGGTGAAAACCGGCTGATTCGGGTCCGCTTTATGAAGTTGGGATTTATCTGCGGCATTCAGAGTTTTGGACAAATCTGTGTAAAAGATTTTGTTTGTTAAAATGCTTCTACAGAGTTTTAGGGAAAATGGTTCATGCTTTACCAATTAAGCTCTACATTCATGAATTTTCGCAACAGAAGAGAAAGGAGCTTAAGTAAGATGTAAGATAGAGGATAAGACACAAAGACAAGGGTCACAAACAAAAACTTGCGAAAGCAAAAAGCGTCTAGAACTTCATCATAATGCCTACCATTCACAACTGCTGTGCCATATTGTTGCACCCTTTGACCATGCTGCACAGTTCCAAGATGATTGGATATTTGCTGTACCTCTGAATACTCTTGTTGTTGCACTCTTAGTCGATGATCTGCGTGCACAACAATGGTGAATGATTAGCATTATGCGGAGTGGTGATAAGTACACAAAAACAAAAAAATAATAAACTAAAAACGACTAAAAGCCCGTTCAACAAAACAAACAAAACTGTACGAGAGGACATTGAAAAACAATAAATATCTTACCAAGCATGAAACCATCATTCGTATTGGTATTTTTAGTAGAGATGGTTAGGGTCTCACCGTTGTTATTTAACCCCTGGGTTCCCTGAAGGGTAGCTGCCATTGCATGAGGATATTCTATGTGGTGAGTTTGGTCTCCAGACTCCACTTTCACAACAATCGGCTCTGGATAAGAGTTGATAATATATTGACCACGTTGTTGGCAGCAGAGACAACCAGGAACCTGGAATTCCGGCTTCTTGGCATGATCGAAATGTGCGTGCCTGGCAAGTTTCGCAATTAAACTCATCTCCAGCGGACTCCTCTTCCGGTTTGCTTTGATGTATACATTTTGTCCTATTTCAAAAGTTATGAAGTCTTCTCGGAACACCGGCTGCTGAAAAATTTGCTCCCAACTTAGCCAATGACCCATCTGCATCATATTTGGCTTCACATCCTGCTGATAGTACAACTTATACTCTGCTTCTAACTGAGATATCGGCAGTCCCTGAAAATTTAAAAACAGTTAGCTATTACATACAACCAACATTTCTAAATTAAAGTTTTACACACACTTCATCTACACTCAATAAATTCCAACTCCCTAAAAAATGTCAACACTACTTTACACATCCTCTAATTTCCCCTTTATTAACTATTCATATGATTAAAAATATTTTGTTAACTTACCTCTGGATACCGACAGTGCAGGAGTAATAAAAGATTCGATCTAAACTCGTCCATGACTTCCATGTTGATTAATTAATCAGTACTTTCAAGTAACTTTACAAAGTCCACAATAATAATTAATTATATATTTTTGTCAGTACATTGATCGGGCACCGCACCGGCACTTCTAACTTTAAAATCCTGAGTCGACGTGTCGATACAAGTAGGCAACGAAATTTTTCAGTCAACAGAACGTCCTACCAGTGATGAACGTTCCGGTTTTCCTTAGCGCTTCCTTCTCCCGAACTGTGTGATTTACTTTTTTTTGGATCAGCCTCGCCTCGTCACTCTCTATGGCGCGAAAGTTGTGAATACTTTCACCAATGTCAAACTTTCACTTCTGATTTCTCCGCTAGTAAAAGTTTACAAAAAGTCTGTTTTCCTCCTAATGCTTTCCTTATGCGCGTTTAAGTAATGTCAACAATTCCGCTCCCGCTTCACTTCTTCTCAGCACACAAAAACACCGTCAACCTTACTCGGCGATGTGAACGTGTCCAGTACAAGTAATATTTTTTGCACTATCCCAAAAACAGTCTTCGCTTCTGGCCCGCATACACTTTTTCTGCTGTCGCTGAATTTCTATATTTCGCCAATCCAATCCATAAAATACGACGCTTAATATGAATGCACACGCTTTTACTCTTCACCTACACGAACCGTGCAGACAAGTATTACAAGTTGAGTATCTTCCTAGTTCACGCGTACCTGGAAAAGATAGAAAAAGAGAGTGCTCTGCTGATATGCAACTTTTTTTTCTGTGTCGCTTCATACCAAGCGTAGTAGAAGCGTAATGTGTCAGCAAAGCGATTTAAACTTGCAATTTCACTTCGCAGCAGAAATATAATTGTGTGTTGTGCGAAAACCTACTATAAAAATGGTAAATGCCCTAATGTCACTTTAAAACACAGCCGTTACATGAAAAAAATTTTTTTGGTGAAGATTGGATGCTGAGAAACTCAGTTAAAATCATGTCGTTACAGATACTTCCATTTTGGATCGGCGCTACCCTAACTTCACAGATTTACTAAAAAAAGAAATTTATCTTCTTGACAAGTGAACTTCAGAACCCGGATCTGTTCCTAGAGTTCGGAAACGCTTTGGAACTATTTTCATATAACTTGAAAGATAATGCCTGGAGTGGAGTCTGCAAAATGCATGTAATATTATTTTCCCCCTTTTTTTCCCTACTTTACCATTATTAGCACTGCTAAGTACTCCTTGCTACCGAATAGCGACATTAGAAACAACACGAAAAACTCACTTTATTATTACTCCTCTCGTTTCTATTCCTATTATCTCAATCTTTGCAATTGCAAACTCGTTATATTTTGCCGAGTGTGGTAGATTATTGAAACAACATGGTCCTTTATTAGTACACATTCAAAATAATAATACAGCTTTTGCTTTGCTTATCCATCCCCTTCAAATACCTGGTATATTATAATTCCTCTCCTGGCTGTGTACTATGTGGTGTTGCCTTTTCCTTCCTTCAAGTAGTAATAATAATATCTTGGAAATGTTTCATATTCACATAGCCGAAGTCTTCTTTGAATTTCAGAGACTGATGCTTTTGCCTTTTTTTTATTCTCGCTGAACAAGAGAGCAAGTTATTCACTCTGCCTTTACTAAATACTTGCGAACAAAACTTCTCTCCGCTCTTCTATTATGCATATATTGTAACTCGTATTTTTTTTATGCTACTACGAACAATATAAAATAATGTAAAAATGGGATTGGATTGCAATGTTGGTTACTTTATACTTACCAAGTTACCAGGTTAGCCCCTGCCTGTGTGTGACTTGACTTGACTATGCGTGTGTGACCAAAAGTGGAGGAGATACCTTGTCGACCAGAGAGAGAGAAGAATAATGTTAAAAGAGGAAAAAAATATTGTTGTATGTAATGCTTCGGAGAGTGACTACTAACTAGATGAAGATTTTACAAGAGCCAATGTAGAGACCCTCTGCAACGAGGAGGAATGAAATGAATACGCTTTACTTTTTGCTCCTATTATTATTATTATTCAGCAGGAGAATAAGAGCGAGCTAGAGAGAGAGGCATTCAATTCAACAAACAAGTAAAATACCTTACGCTACTTTTTTGTAGAGGAGCTTGTGTCCCTCTTCTTGTTCCCTTTCAGCTTATCTCTCTGTGAAGCTTGGAAAAATTCACAGCGAAATATTTATTTGAAGGTATTATATTTATAGCAGAAGAGAGAGGGAGTAGTAGGTATGGCGTTTTTTCAGTATAGTTAAGTGCGCCTCTACTTCGTTCTGTGTGATCGGAGTGTGAGCGCATGAAATAATGTTGGTTTCCTTCTAGTATGTAAATGTACAAACGAGAATCCTTTTTTGCTGTTGGTAAAAAAACTATTTTTTTTCGTAGAGGATATTATTCTTCGTGTGAGAGAGAGGTAGTAGAATGTGAATGTGTAGAATGAGAAAAGGAATATTATTATGTTCGTTTTTGCCCTCCTCTTTACTCTCCTCTCTATTTTGTCCTATTCTATCCTCAATATTAATCTCTCTACGAGCATTTTTAGGTTGCATGTAGGTTTAGGGTTGGTATGCGATGTGTATAAAATTATAATAAAAGCGAGGTTACACCTTTAGGTACATTTGGGATATCTGGTCGGAGCAACGAATGAAACCAGAAGAGAGGACAACAACAGGAGAGGAGTCTATAGTGAGTCCGAAATGGTTAGGGTATGGTAGGTTGTATAAAAGTTTGAGAGACGAGAGGTTGCTATGCAAGAAGAACACCAACGTTCATGATGATGATTATGATGGTGGTGGTGGTGAGATGGTGAATTTGTGATGATGACGCTCGTGTTGGATGGAGTTTTCATGCTCAAGTTGGCTGTGCCATGTCAGGGAAGAGAGAGGTTGTATGAATGTGAGAGAGTTAAAATGTTTCTCATATACTGAAAACTGAAAAGAGAACACAAGTAATAATAATATTTTATAAGGTATGCTGAAACGAGAAGAGAGGAGAGCGTGTGTGTACATATAAAACTCGACATGACACGGGTTAGGGTTGATGTTCGTCTTATGGATTTTTTAGGGAAGGAAGGTAGGAATTGTTAGGATGGTGTTATTCTCCTTTTTCTTCAGCACGAGAGCGAGAATAATAATATCTTTTATACTTTTGCCCTTACAAGGTGGCTAGGTATGTAGACGCTATCTGCTCAATATTTCGGGGGACGTGGAACGAAAGTGATTTTAGACCAAAGTACGGCTGAGACGACGAAAAACAACGAATGTTGTGTGAAATAGATTGAGAGTTTGAGAGCTGGGATCCGACCAAAAGTGGAGGGCATTTGGACCTTTCCTCCTTATGCATATATCTCGGGTCCCATAATATAATATAAAATAATACGATATGATATTGGGGGAAAAGCGACTCTCCGCATGTCATGTCACTATCCGCTGCTGCTCGCTCGTTTCAATTCTCTCTTAGAAAAGTATTTCGGCTATGGCTTCACTCGTTTGGTATTTTTTATGCTCAGCATTCAATCAAAGAAGGAACGAGCCCATGTTCCACTTGCGCTTCTCTGAAAAAAAAGAAGGAAGAAAGGCACAGAAGCTCGACTCTTCACCAAAACGTAAATATATGTTCGTTATGTTCACTTCTCATGTTTTTTCCTTGCAAGCGTTTTTATTTCATCCTTCCATGCTTCGTTCTCTCTCATTTGTGCATTCTTGTTCCTAGTTGGGGTTCTCTTGAAACCTTCCTTTCTATTGGATATCTAATGATAAAACTTGCAATGGTTCTATGGTACATGGAACAAGAGTTGGGAATACTTAACGAGTACACGACAGAAAAGAGCCGAGGGAATTGGTTTTGGTTCGGCATAGTTGGTCAAAGTAAAAGGAAGCACACACAAGCTCCACTCTTAATATTGTACATTCAACTCCTCCATATAGGTAGCCATTCTGGTAATCTACCACTTGTCATATATAGGCACAGCCAGAGAAGCGTATTTAATACCAACATGCAATGCACCTCTAAAAACTTTTTTTTCGAGGGTTGGATTGAAATAAAGTGAGAGCTTTTAAGATGAACGGTTTTACGCTGTAGGGAATATTATTTTATCTCACACACGGTTTTACCCAAGTCATGGGCTAGATGGACGACTCTGTTAAACTAGGAAAATATTCCTTTGAAAATAATCTACCTCGTAGTATTGTACTCCTTTTACCAAGAATATCGTGTGAGAATAGAAATGAATCTCGTCAAATCTTTCGCATTATTTTTTTTCTACCTGCATACAAAAATTTTGGTTTAACTTCATGCTGATTGTTCTGATTCCTCTTCTGTCTCTCCCCATTATGTACAATGACTGTGACGATGATTCTCTGAAAGGCATGCGAAGAGTAGACCTAGATAGATAATATTTCTAAAGTGCAATGTAGTCAGTCGCTACGCTGCTGTACATATTTTTACACGATTGATGATCCTTCCTATTCCTACTTTACGTGCAGGCAAGCATAATAAGGAAAGGCATGTTGCCCACATTTTTACGATGATGATTATTATTATTTAACCAAAAAACAAAAAAAAAACTACCTTTGGTGGATTAGGTACAATACACATTACCAAGATTTTGATAATGATAATGGTACATTAAACGCATACTAGCACAGAGTAAAAAGAGTGAAGCAAAGATGTGCGCTTACATACATGAATTTCTTTGCACAAGAAGTTTTCAAAAAGTTTTATGTGTGTTATTTCGCAGTCCTGTAAATGAGTGAGCGATAGCAAAATCAGAGTCTGAGCGAGAAGTGGCGGCATCCGAAAATGATGTGTCGAGGATGAAGAAGAAGGAGGTGGATGAGTTTGATGTGGATGAATATACGATGATGACTGAAAAACAGAAATGACTGGATCACGACGATGATGATCATGATGATGCTGTTGCTTCATGTTAATGATGATGATAGAGATGATGACGATAGAAAAAAAAGAGTGTAAAATTCCCTATGGGCAATTCACCGTCTCGAAACGGAAAACGACCAGATTATGAGAAAGATGTGGAGAGAAAATCCCTCGCTTATTACGTCCAAGACATTGGAAAGATTGCTTCTAGTAATAGCGATACAGGCAGTAGAACATGCAGTATAAATTAAAACATGCAGTATTTAGTCTACGAAAAAAATGCATAATCAAAAGAGCTACGCTCATGTGGTATGCATATATTAAAATATGCATTTATTCCTATTTATCATCATTGTCTACTCAGAATCAGAGTCAGAATCAAGCACAATGAAATGATTCATATTATACTATTTTACAATAGTGATGTGGTTGTAAGCAGTGTTTTGTACACGAGGTAAGAAGTGAAACTGTCTTTCAGAATTCCATTAAAAGCTTTTTTGCATGAGAAATTAAACCGAGTTTGAGAACTCTTTTTTATTCATCTTCTAATTCCTTCTTCTCGTGTATAAAAAGACCAACAAAGTTTAGCTTCACACTTTTCAAATCTGTTGTTTCGCTTTTTTACGAATCATTCTACTGCAGTTGGGAAACTTTATGATTTGACTTTTTTTTAGTCGCACTCAAGTTATGCCACATACCTAGATAGGAAATCATACCAGTTAATATATGAAATCCTTTGATTTTGGTGTACTGCAAAGATACGAGAGGGAAGTTGCACATCATTATTGTCTGCTACATCAAAGAAGAGAAAGGGGAGGACTGTGGGATTTAAAGAGACGGAGATGGTTGATTGTTAAGAAAAATGCTGATAAAAAATACGAGACTCACAACAATGGAAGAAGGTCCAAGGACCAAGCAGATCCTTACACTTGACTAATTTTGAAATAAGATGTATGTGAAAAGACGATACAATGCACTGCAATTTACTGCAAGAAGACTGCGCTTGGTGCATTAGACTTTCCTCTCTCCCTCTTTCATTGCTAGCCTTTTTTATTTATAAATACCTACTCCTACTATGATGGCATGTTAGATTCAAACCTGCAACCTGGTTTGCTGGAGTATTTATTTGCTCTTGAAATAATGAAGCATGTTATGATGACGATAGAACGCTCCGAGGGAAAAGATTTCCTCTCATCCTTTCATGGGAAGGCAGTACGGACGGACGGAGGCACATAAAAAAAGAAATCCAGTGAGATAAAATAGCAGGTGGACAAATAATGACAGGTTGAATGGGGGAGTCGTGCCGATTTTATATTTTTTCAAGGCACAGCATAGAACGGAGGTAATTGCTCTTAATTATCAAATAATTCTGTAGGTATTCTGGGTAAAAGAATAAGTAAAAGTATAAGAAAAGTTGTCACAACGCCAAAGCAGAAAAAAAAAGACTTGGTGGATAGAAAGAATTCTTGCAATGGTGCAGTTGCAATCGCCACAATCTGGTATTTTGCTCAAATTTATGGTTTAGGTTTGTGTTGGTGACTGGAGGTATGATGTTTATGACTATTTTTCAAGATGAATTTGGCAATTTTGATTATGCACCTACTGCGGTCGTCGGCATAATGAGAATTTGTGCAGAAAAGGGTAATTTTGAGCATCTTACTCTCAACTCTCTCCAGTCCACTCGAGTCATACGACGATGGCAAAAAAGTACATCCTCAAGAAAGTCGTTCTCACTATTAGTCATCATCATCATCACCATCACAGTCGAAATCTATGGTCATTCGCTAATCATGACTTTGTAGGTAAATACACCTTTTCCTCTCGGACCTTTATCACCTCGCTTTGAATGCAAATCAGGATGAACACTGATGCTTATTGCTTATTATAAAGTTTCGTAGTTGATTTGAGCAAATTGTAATTGACCGCACTTTTGCATAATGTACTCATTCACACCTACTCATTAAGTGTTAGTCATTAAACGCATTAGTGACAGCAGCAACAGCAGCTTAATAAAAATGCTTTCCCCCCAAATATTCTCAATTTCCCCATCCTTTTTTCAGTTAAAAAAAGTTACACAAATTAAGGCTACGCCTAGCTTACGCCTTTAGCTTTATTTTGCCTGTTGTGAACTGCAACATGATAATAGTGATTGGAAAACAATATAGTTCTGTCACTGCTTGATAGTTTACTGGGCAGGCAGACTGGCATCAGCAAAAATGTCTTTCACAAGCAATCGAACTAGCATGATAAATTCATACTTTTGTGCCAGCAGGAGTGCATTACTAGCCAGAAAAAGGGCATAACGTGTCGTGGTGTGCCACGAAGAAAGGAAATTTATGCTCGTTTGTATCATCTCGTTTAGCAAGTTGACTGTTTCACTCTTTGCAACCGTTCATCTCACTGCTATTGCCACACGCGCAAAAAAATAAAAGTGAGGTAGCCTCAACCTCCACTCCACCAAAGCCTTATTCCACTCAAAACATTTTTAGCGGAGGAAAAGATCAATTCAATTATACAATTCATTAAATATGCAGTCAAATTGATTGAGTGTCCACACTCCCAAATGAATGAGAATTTGTATAATGGCCACAAATGTTTCAGAGAATATGAATATCCTTTTCTTTTTCTTTGCTGCGAAAGGGCGAAATCCCAATGGTAAAACCAGGTATGTGTCATTTGGACATTTCAAATACTGAACAGCCATGGAAAATTGGGCTTAACTTTCTAATTTCCGCAATGCAAACACCTCAGAGCCACACAACTTGAGAAAAACCTCCATGAAACATGAAAAAGGGAAAAAGTTTATGTTTCAGATTGCTACCGCAATAAAAACTTCTGTTGCATTTCGCAGGGCTTGCACACAGTTCACGCAAATGGAATTTTGTAGCTATTGATTGAGTTTCTTCGCACCTCAGGTAGATAGTATAATCCTGACAGGTGAGCATTTAGAGCAGAGAGCTGATTTTATAACACGACTGTGAAAATAACAGTGCAACAGGATATAGGAACTACTAATATCATCGTCGTTGGTGGATAGAAAGCTACTACATACATACCTATGTGCAAAAGAAAATATTACGAATTCCATTTACCTGCTTATTTCAAGGCCAGTTTTAGACTTGTCACGTCAAAATCCTACGATCTAAAATGTTAACTACTTCAAAAGATAAATTTCTTTCTAGTAAGTGGAGCTGTAATTGGTCAAAAAAATTGTATTGAATGCAAATTAAACTAATAGCATTAGCCACGAAAATTTTCCAATAAGTTAATTGATGGCAAGTCAACCTGAAGTCTCGCTGTTTCAGGTGAAACAATTTCCCGTGAAATCTGGATTTCCCCAGTGGTGGTTACTTTAAATGAGCTGGAATCATTTAGGAAACATACTGTTTCGGTTTGTATTTTAGGCATGCAGGTGCACGCAAGCCTAATTCTATTTCCTGCTTATCATTATTATTCTCTTCTATATCTTCTTTCAATTTCCACCTCCGCGCTCCATCCCTTCATTCGGCAATTATAGTTGGGAGAAAGTTGTGTGCGTAAAGTAATGAAAAGGGAGCTAGCTCAGAGGAAAGGGAAAATGGTTTGGAAAGAGGACAAGTAAGCGGTAGCGGTGTCGTGCAGAGGAGGGACCTTTCCAATCGTACGTTGGCGTATCCGCCGCTTTTGCATATAAGCCGTACAATATACGCCTTCGCAAGTTTATACATATCACATTCACCTTCACATATTTACGGGGGAAAAGGCTGTATGCCTAGACTTTACCTCTTCCAGCTCAACCTGGCCGTGCAACTAAAACTTGACACAATCATTTCTTTCCATTTCCGTTTGTTATTGTGAAAACCAGGTAACCCATTAAAGCCATGAAGTAGCTTTTAAAAAAGTGAAGAATGCAATTGTGAAGCATTTCATAAAGCATTGTGGCTCGATCTACACAAGTGCGAATTAGACACCCTCTAGCAATCCCCAAGCCAGAAATGAGTAAAGCGCTTTGGATACTTGATGGCGATGCCATATATATTTACAGCCAGACAGCTAAAAACTCCTTCCCTCGCCAATAACACATAACGCTTAAACAAAATTACTAAATCCAAAAGCAAACCTGTTGTGTTTCAGACACTCGGGCAAACAATTGTGTGTAGCTTCATACCTGACTGTGAAAAATTGTGGAAAATGCTGCCCAACTAAATTCACACATGAACGCTTGTATTCCAGACAAGCTTCCGGAGAAAGTAGACTTATATTACATGTATATGCTATGCATGCATGAGAAGGTATGGAACTGGAACTGGACAAGAGCCCGTGTATCCGTTCAATTACAAAACTGGACCTTTAACTTTATAAAGCGGACTGGTACTGGTAACCAGCAAATGCGGAGAGGATTTTGAAGGTCGCTTGCAGCGGCAAAGAAGAGGATAAAGATGCTTCTATTGTTGTTTGCAGACGGCTTCCCCAGCAGCGTACCGCCATCCGCAAGATAGTCAACGTCTTCTATCGTGAAAGGTATGAAGTTTTCTTGCGAAACTTCAGGATTAGTCGGTGTAGTACGAGCTCACAGATCCCTCCTCCTCCTGCCCAACTCCCTACACATTTTCCTATACTTGCCCGAGGTGGAGGGTAGGACAGGAAAATATTGAGCGGGCTAACTATTGGGGAACTTCCTTTTACGTTTTACATTGCACAGTCGCAATTTCGACCACCTTCAAGTTGTTGGTAGCGTGAATCAAAATATATGGTTAATTGCTCTGCTCCATGGCGTTTTATATTTTATACTCGCTTATTAATTCTCCGATATAAAAAGGAGCTGCTAATATCATAAACAAAAGCAACTCAACTGAAACCCGTTTCCGTCAGACCTGCTTTTTTTTAGCTATAACGCTCTTACGTCGCCCCACACACCGGAAGATTAAAATTGTGAGCGCCGATGTATATAACGGCTACATGTTGGACTGCGACTAATAAAAAGCGTTGGAGAAAGATGTTTATGTTGGGACGATAATGATAGCATTACATATATTCATGTATTTCATTTTAACGCGTTACTTTTACATGGCGTATGTATATTTGCCAGGGAGCAGCAAAAAGACGCTTGGAGGGCAAAGTTCCTTGTATCCTCCGAATGTATCCTGTGGAAGTCGTACAAAGCATTGAGCTGGATTGGGAGTTGATAAAAAATAGCATCTTTCGGCTTCCACCAAAATACATGAGAACACCCCCGATCTGTGTGAATTTTCCCTAAGCATAAAGATGAGAGGGATTTTTACTTTTACGTGTGTGTTCTCTTGCAGCCCGGCCACTAGCATAATAACGCCAACTGCAAACCAGTCCGTATTATACGCTATTACTCAGGGAAAAATTTCATGCAGAGGAGGTGGTATAAACTTTAGGTTGAACACCCATCTCCCATCCTCTACCATTCTGAGTTTTTTAAGGATTGCTGTGTTGAAAATGGTGTGTTATTCTGCATGAGATCGGTTCGTTCGTTTATTATTTTGCCTGATGTGGCTCACCCACCAAAAAAAAAACTTTTTTAACCACCGTTGCGTTGCTGTTCCCGTCGTATATTTGTATAAAAAGTAATCTATATAGCCATCTCCATGTATATACATATAATATATGTGCATCCTCTCATCTCATAGGAAAAGTACGCCACACTATATAACAGCCAAAAGCGATATAGCTTTGTTCCCATTATGTATCCTAATAATCATCCTCATCGTTTATACTCTCTCACACTGCTTTGGTAAAAGGATCCTCATTCGAAATAAAAAAGTAAGCCAGCAAGTAAAGCAGGTTTTTAGTGGGTAGGTAGGTATGATAATATGATCTTTCTCTCTCTCTCACCCCCTTTTCCTCGCTATTTTTTCGGGGGTAGACTTTCAACGTCCACTAAAGACGGCGACAGCTGGAACCCACAAGTGAAGCGTGCGAAATTTCGGTGTGGAACACCTCCAAGCCAGTTAACAATTCGCGGTTCTAATTAAATGTGATCAAGTCTCAATGAGAATAATAACAACAAGTGTTGCTTCTCCTGTCTTATCAGCTGGAATTAGGATCTACCCACCCACCTCTCAGACTTCAGAGAAAAGGGACTTGAGAGATTTTCTTTCCACCCAGTTTTACTCTGTGGCAGTGTGCTCAGTGCAAATGGTGAATGGTGAAAATAAAACGTGTTCAAATGACAAGTTGACGAATTTGCGGCGAGTGAAAGAACAGTCTACCTTAACTAAAGGCCTTATCATCAAGTACCAGAGAGATGGAGGAGTTCCGGTCAAATCTGATGCTGCTACTCCATTGCAGATATCCTCAGGTGAGAAAATTAATGTTTTACCACCAAACTTGAAAAAAGTGTAGTTTTGAAAATTATTATTACTAAAGAGTGCGCTCGTCATTTTCACTACCATTTTTTCATTCAGGGGATGCTGCTGGACAAACTAGAGGAGGAATACGAGAAATACTATCTGAAACGTGTAGAGCCTTACATGTTTTACTCGGAAGCGCCCAACTGGAGAAATGTATTTGAGAAAACGTACCTGCATAATGATCTCAAATTATTTGAAATAAATAATACAGTGTACGTGAAGCCAGTTGGAATACGATCCGAAGCGGAAATGGCACTTATTGCAAAACTAGCAAAATATTCCCATTTTCATTACGCCCAAGATACGTTTTTCCAACTGAGAGACTGCACATGTTGTCAGCAGGTTTACTCAGGTTTCAGTTCTCTTAACCATTATGCAAGTGGGACGTCGTTGTCCACGGCGGCTGCAGTTGCTGCTGTTTCAAATCAGTACACTCCTGCTAATGCTATTCAGCAACAGCAGCAACAATCGGGGGATCAGTTCAGAACAGTACAGTACGTCGCGGCACCTACAACCATTCAAGGCACTACAATCCAAGGTTCGTCTGCTAATCTCACGTCTGCCAATTTGTCCATGAATGGTGCTGTCAAATATGATACAAGGTTTGAGGACCCAAACCTGAGAACTGCTAGTAAGTTTAACTATTACAAACGGCAGCACACAGCACCATCATGCAAATTTGGTCACAGTGAATTAAGCACAATTTTATTATATGATTACAATTATTTCATGATAAGGCAAATCCTTAGATTAAATTTTATTCTTTAGCAGGTGACTATTACATCATGCTTCAGGGGACCCAAGGGAACACAATACAAGGGCGATACGATAGTTTGGGAAACCTTACATCGCCTCCAATTCAAGCTCATAGGACCACCGACTCGTCGATAGGTCAGACACAGCAGCAAGTAGTATACGCGGCGGCGACACGTAAGAATCTTTCATAACAATTTTCAAGTTCCAAGATTTTATAATTGCAGATTCCAGAGTAGTTAAAATGTATAAGATACCTAATTGTCACTTTAATGGAAATTTGT
The DNA here is from genome assembly GCA_027744115.1 of Acrocyrtus sp. NNG-2020. Taxonomy (NCBI): domain Eukaryota; kingdom Metazoa; phylum Arthropoda; class Collembola; order Entomobryomorpha; family Entomobryidae; genus Acrocyrtus; species Acrocyrtus sp. NNG-2020. The sequence goes on along the minus strand of JAHZND010004582.1, from coordinate 53,700 downwards.
AGCAACTGCTGCTCAGGGTACCCAACAATGGAATTTTACGAGATCCACAGGAGAAGTTACTGTTGCACAGCCACAGCAAAACACAACAACGACCACCACGCCAACTCCAAATAAAAGTTAGTAGTTGATTGTGCCAAATTATTTTTATCCTTTCCTTAAAACTAATTTTCTTTCCTTAATACCTTTAGAGGGATCGAGCCAATCTCAGTCTACTCCAAAGTCGTCCAAATCAACCCCTAATGACAAACAAGTGCATTATTGCAGATGGGAAGGTTGTAAAAAATCTTTCCGTCGGCTGAAACTTCTTGAAAACCACGAGCGCATGGCTCACGTCCAAGGTGGGGATGATGGTTTGAGTTGTTCAACAGTGGGCTGTGACAAAAAGTTTCCTGACAAAAAACAATTGCAGCATCACGAAAGCCGTTGTGAATTGAAACCTCATCGATGTAGTTGGGAAGGATGCGATAAGACGTTTAGAACTTCTAAATTGCTTCACGTAAAAAATTTAATATTTAATTAATAATTAACTATTTAATAATTTTTATTATTTACATTATAAATTTTCCCCAAAAAATTAGCGTGAAAATGATGTATGTATGTATGTAGGCATGAGTTTGGTTAGGATTTATAATTGTAGATAGATGCCGTTCGAAGATGAAAGAACGTCAACATTGGATTGGTTTGGGATTTAAAAAAGACGAAATTGGATGATGAGAGTGGATACTAAAAAAATAGTACAAAGGACAAGTCTGAAGCTAATTTTCTTGCAGTGAGAGTTTGATTTTTCGAAGTGAAGTGATCGTATTTTTAATTCTAAATTTAGTGAAAGTAATTGAAACGAGAGAATGGAGAAGGAAAAGTGTTCGAAGATACGATGGGATTTTGATTTTACCTGAGGAATATTCAACGAGCTGCGGCAACAATGGATACAGTCGTATAATTTGGATCCTGAATGTTTTCAGATTTTCAAAATACCAACTCTCTTCCGGATGGTGGGAGTGGTGGTGGTGGATCTAAAAAACAAACCACCAACTCATTATTCACTAGTGTCTCTAAAAAACCGACTAATTAGTTCAATATAGTTTTATTCTACAGTTCTGCTTCATTAATATTTGTACTTGGTTATATCGAATGTATTGTAAGCATCTTCACGCTAATTTCTGGGGAAATTCCACAAATTGCAACTGCATGGAATGTTTATTTGTGTTTGTTTAATTTCCAAGGGTCATATATCAGCGGTACACAGGAAGATTGGGAGAAACACTTACAAATGCTCCATTCCCGGTTGTCAGCAGGCATATCCAGATTCTACCAAACTGAAAACCCACGAGGCACGATGCAAATTCAGATATGAAACTCTTCAGGACATGAAGATGGAAACTGATAATCCTGGAGCAAACACAGCACTAATTGTGACGACAAATGCAGTTGGAGAAGTTGTCACCACAGTGCCGACATCGGCTGATGTCGTTGCCGCCGTTTCTTCCGCTAATAATTTGACAGCTTCAGGAGTAGGAGGGGGCACCACGAATGACGACATGAGCATCAGTAATAGTACTATAGAGGCTAACAAACAGCCAGCCTCAACCGTTGACTTGAGCTTCATGGTAAAGAACGATGTGGGTGGTGACGAACAGTGCTTTGTGCAGCAAACCCACATATAGTTTAAAAATGTTATCAAATGTCAATGATAAATAAATATATATATATGATTTTTTAAAAAAACATAAACAACAAACTTCGATTAAATTAAGTAGATCCTTAATTCGTTGGTTAAACGTTAATGGTCAGGTTGCTGGATATACAAATGTTAAGATCTTATCTTGATGTAAAAATTAATGTAATATCTCCTCAGTTTAGTTTTATGTGATTGACAAAATCACAAAACACACAACCCTAGCAGTTTCTCTTAATGCAGGAAGATGAAAATTGTAGCTCACTGAAAAGCATTATATACTGTATAATTAAATATCTAATATGTTTAGTATGTTTAGTACATTATATGTTATCAACTTTTTGTTTATATTCAAGTAACAGGTAAGCAGTGGAATATAAATGTACATTAATACACTTATTTAATTAGAGTCCTCTCTGAGAGGCTTAACTTTTGTTTAGAATATTAAGTTAGAATTGAGCAAGTCCTATTCATGATGGGCCAGCAGAGGGTTGAAATTTTGTTTATTGATTTGTATGCTTAGTTGTTTGAAAACACTGCATAACCTAAAACTTAAATACACAATTACACATAGGGTTTCTTGTACAGAGTTATTCAGGAAAAGTACGTCTATTAAATGTTATACACACTTGATTATGTAAAAATTGTTATCAACACGAGGTATTTAATGCATAATATACATTTATAAATGTATTATGTGAAGATTAAATGTAAAAATAGGGTAAATTGTATATACATTAATTAGATTACTTTGCAGTGAATGTAGGGTGGTCTATGCATAACTAGAATACTACTGATTGTACGTACCTCTATTTAAAGTGTTTATCACAGTAATTTTTATGTCTTATTTTTACACAACACTCAACAAACAAAACAAAGATATACATAAGCAAATATACATAATTTACCAGAAGACAAAGTTTTCTCTTTAAACTTTATAACAAGAAAATTCTTCAATTTCCTGATTAGTCTATATATCATTCGCGGAATCTATTAACGATGAGCATTTAATGAAAGTGGAACAGCAAGCTTTGTTCGTAAGTGTATTCTCGTAAAAATTATTTCCAGATCTAAATTTATAAAAAAAACTAATGGAACCGATAATGTGTTATGCAAATGTCAACAATAATACAAAATATTACATATTACTTACAATCCTAATCGCAACCCATCATGCGTGCACTCGAACTTTTCGTATTTGACACAATTTCGACCTTCTTCTAAAGAACTTGTTAAAGAACCTGTCTGCATGGAATAGGTTACTGTGTAACTTTCACTGTCTGACTGTCATACTTATTATACTGAATACCGTGACTTAAGAGTGAAAAGTGGTGTTGGAATGAAGGATCCAGTGTGCGTGTAACAAAAAGTATTTTAGTGACGTGTTTTTTGTCAAAAGTGTATTTTGTGAGTGAAAACGATTGAATAATGGTAAAGACCTCCCAAAAAGTCATCTTTACGAAATCATACCAAAGTTGCTGCAGATCATATATTATACGTTCAATCATTATTACTTTTAGAACACTGTAACTAGTGATATTTAATGTTTTCATTTTGTAAAATTTGCTGTTGAAGTTATTATGGCTTTTCCCAAACTGGTTACTTTTCTCGAAAGGAAAGTAAAAAGAATTTCAACTTTAAACAATACCTATTTAACTGCCTTTAGATTAGTGATTACAGAGTAGATAGTATTTTTAATAGCTTTTTCAAGGAGGACACTCTGATTATGTATGATATACCTTGTACCCTCACTCTCACTCTGTTTCTAAAGAAAACACAAAACCTGGTATAAGATGCCTGTTATTAGGTCAGAATACAAAAATGGCTTTCTGCAAGCCAGAAAAGTAAACTATGATGATTACTATAAATGGAAATTTTCCATTAAAGAATCTTTCTCCATTCTGTTGGCTGATTGTCGATAATTAAATACGTAATTGTTACAGTAGCACTAATTATATTATTATTATATTCATATTACAAACAGTTTATGTTACTTGTAGTTGTAATGATATATCTCTGTTACAACTTTTTTGCATTTAAAAACGACACAAATGTTTATTGTTATATAAAGAGAAAAAAGCCAATAATATAGCATGATGATAATATGATTCACTTTGTAAGGATGTAAGACATAAGAGCAATAATATTATCTATGCATAATATATAATACGGACACTGAAAACTTTTACGTTTGTTTTCTTTGAAGAGCATTTTAACATCCTATAACATTTTATTTAATTTGCAAAAGATTGTTGAGATCCTTGAGAACTCCTAATGCTTCTCCACGTAACCCGTCATAGTCCGTCTCTGCTTTTTTCGCTTTGAGAAAGGAGGACACTGAGAAGTTTGACTCTTCCAGCATAGCCCATTTCTTTTCCAGGCTTGTTAGCTGTCTATGAACTTCATTGCTTTCTAAATCCGCCTACATCATATAAAGTACATGCACATATCTTTGTACAAATGGGGCTTTTTTATATACATATCGTATTCTTGCCTGAAAATTTTTGGTTACCTTGAGCTTCCCATGCTCCTGTGATATGGCTCTAAGAGAATCTACAAACTTCTTTGATCTTTGCTCCAACACAATTAGTTCTTTCTGCAGTTTCCTGTTTCGTTCTGTCCCTTCACTCTTTACTACATCTATGTCCTCAAACTTTTGAATTTCCTTTTGCATCTGGTGAATCTTTTCCTTCAGGGACTGAAGTTCTGCTTTCATTTTCTCTTCCAAGTTTTCAAACTGAGAAAGTTACGTTTTGAAAAATATTTTAAGTGACAAGTTGTATGTAACCCAGATAGAAATAGGAGAACTGGGTAAAATCTCACGTTATCAAGCTGCTTTTTTAGCGTTTCGTTCCTGTACTCAATCATTTCGGTAGTATACCTTGCCTTATCAAACTCTTCCTCCTTAAATTCCAAATCCTCTCGCAGTTCCATAAATGTCTGTCCAGCCCTGTGTAAATTAAAACGGATAAATGCTGAATCCGACCTTATAACCTTTCGATGCAAAAAAGATAATATGCAGTGTTCCGTTACATACTCTGGGAGGGTAGCCGCAAGGTGTACATTTCTTGCAATCTTCTCCATGCATGATAAAACTTCAGCTTCAATCCTCGTCAAATTATCCATTTCTTTGACCTTGTTTTCATCAAAAGCTTGCATGAATTCTTCCATGTCCTGTTCTCTTTTACGCAACTCGCGAAATTTCTGCTGGCGATCAGAGTCATTTTCCTCAATTTCCTGGTCCATGTTTTGTATCTCTTCCTGGATTTGCCGAATGAAATCATTTGTCTCTGATATCTGCCTCTCCAATGTACTGATTTCTGCATTGTCCACCTTCACTTGGTTCAACAAACGTTCTCGTTCCTCTTCAGGGGATTCTTGAGACTCGGCTTCTTTTGCCAGTGTGTCCCTTTTCTCTTCTGCCTCCAGGAGCTCTTCCTCCAACTCAGCGGCCTTCTTTTTTAGTTCCGACCGAGAGACCTTATCGTACAGTTCAGATTTTCTGCTGTTGAGTTCATCCAACTGAAACTGTAAATTTTCCATTTCACCCTGCAGTTGGGAATTCAACTTTTGAAAGGTTTCGTAGCGATCTCTTAGATTAGGGCTGAGAGACTCGATAAGACGCTGCGCTTTGTTCCGTTCCTCCTCGATTTTCATTTCCAAATCTGCAACAACTCTTTCAGCCTCTCTTCTCCGGTTGTAAATAGATTCAATTCGAGCAGAGTCATCATCATTCTCCCTTTTGAGAGAACGAAGCTCGTCCTCCAGAAATGACTTATCTTTATCACTGGCCAGCATATCCGCAAGAATATTATAATCTGTGAGCTCTCCGTGCAGTTCTACAACAGTAGTCCCGTTTACTTTAAATGAACCTATAAAGGATGAGATAAAAAATATTCTGAAGATTGACTTTCACCTTGAAGTTCTGCCGCTTTCTCCTTCACTCTCGTCTCATATGCGATGTAGGTTGACTGCTCCTTTGCGAGGGCTTCTATCTGGCCACTGAGCTTGGATATTTCTGAATTTATTTCAGACATTTTCGTATGCAAAACTCCCAAGAAATATGTCTTGTCGTGGACCATTCTTCTATTGCCGTAGCTAGTGCGAGCAGTTCTTAAACCGGAAACACCTTGCTGTGTCACCGGTCGGTCCACAACGTTCACCTAGATATTTCGAAAATATATTTTCTATCTCTTGTAACACACTTTAATTTTGTCTTGAAAAACATATCATGTAGTGGAATGTTCATACTGCCGCATGGATAGGTAATGCTCCCCCCGTGATTCCTGAGGGAGGTCTCGCCGTGGCTGTAGCTGTGCGAAGAGCAGAACCTTGCCGTAGCGACGACCCAGGTCTCATCGCCGACTGAAGTCTAGTCATTCGACTCGCAGGTCGTTGCTGAACCTCGCCTCCTCCGCCTCCCCCGAATGTACTCATTCTACTGTCTGGTCGCTAAGTAGTTCATCATTTAAATTTTTACTTTGGGATTTTTGAAATAACTTAATGGAAAGTATTCCTTGCTTTGGATGTTAACCTTACCTGTCGTGCAGTCATTGCCTCACCAAATCTTCTTCTCGATGCAGGTCGTTGTGCAGCACTCATCATCCGAGAAGCCGGCCGCTGACCTTCGTTACCTCCGACAGCGCCCGCGATCCCATTTAGAGCCCTTGTGTTGACATTATTACTTGACGTTTCAGGGCGGCCTTCTTCCATTTCATGAAAAAATGCTTTAAAAAAATTCAGGTAAGCAAGAAGTAATCTTTATTTAAAAGTTCTTAATTGAATACAGTATACAGTATAGCCACTTGAAGTAAACCTCAAAAATCATCGCTCATTAACAATATTTCATTCTACGGAATCAAATGAACGTATAATCGATAAATACACGTCCAAGGTTTGTTTCGCGTGCTTCCCACACACCAGTGGTGATAGTTGCTAAGGTAGAAGGAAATGCAAACATTGGCTAGAAGAAACGGAGTGGTTTTTGGTAACTGCGGATGGCGATAGCCCACTGATGCGAGACTCGAGCGAGAGTTATTCGACCAAGTGAAATTATGCATAAAGGAGTACGTGAATGTGTGTGTATTTAACATGAGGTAATACTTCACATCAAGATAAAACAGCTTATAATGAATGCTGAAACATGTAATAAATAATGTTTGATCATGGTTTCACGTTTTATATAAATCACTAGTTTATTCCATCTTGTAAAATGAATTTTTCATTTATAAACCGAAATTAGGGCTTTAAAGTAGTTCTTTGTTTTACAGATTAAACGCTTACACGGCACGTGCAATTCGGTCCACACTTGTCTCTTCCCTCTTCTGCTACTTTTGGTAAAGATTATGTGGTGTATTCAATTAACTCTTTAAATATTGTTAGTAGCGGAAGTGTTTTTTTTAAATAAAGGTATCGGCAGGGACATAAAAAGCAAAAATGTTAATAAGATCTTTTGGCATTGCTTGTGCGATTTTGTTAATTTAATGTAAGATGTATCCAGTTAGTCCTCTTCACAATTTAATTCCAACCGATTCGCAATCTTATACATACCAACTCTTTACATAAAAATCAAAGCTTGCTCTTGGAATGAAACAATTGACAAAGACAAACAAATGAATTATTCATCATTTGGTATACATGTATTATTTAAAACTTATAAGCCCTTAGTAGTGAGTGATATTAGGTTATGTGCTTACAAAATGTAAATTACAGGAATTTTAGTATTCCATACAAACCTACATTGAAAACGGACAGATTAAAAAACGCTAATCTAACTTATCGAAAAAACTTTGATTCATAGGATGTTATTATTGACAATAAATACTTATTACAAATTAGGAACTCTGGCCACCAACAAAAATTCCAGACTGATTGAAGTGAAGTCTATTTACGACATTCCCTTTAGTAGCCATCACCCGTTTGGTTTGTTCCTGGGGCATCAGTTCGCTCCCGGCGCACACCTTGCATCATCATTTTATACACCTTTAATTACAATTTTAAATTTGCCAAAATACACATACTGTTAAACAAGTTAAAATATAAGAAAATTGTCCAAAATATTCAGCGTAATTAATTATAATGCATGCTTGTTAAATGCAATAATGATTAGCTACATTAGCAAAAATCAATCAATCCAAATTTCGTTGAGCAGGCAGACACCTTTTAGTAAATTTAAATGAAGCGTACTTTCATGCATAACTAAATTAATAGTAAATAACTCAAAAAAAATGAATGCCTAAATAACGGCCGTGAGTGTGACGAATGAGACTATGCCATCATTTATTTACAAAGTTTTCTAACAAAAAATATTAAAGTACATGAAAAATCCAGCCTTAAAATAATATATAGATCATAAAATGAAATATTTATTTCAGGAAATTACAGTCACATAATAATTAAAAGTTAAAACTGTAAACAAAAACTAACAACTGACGTCCTTAAACAATTGTAAATTCTTTCAATTTACAAATTTCACTTTATTTGAGGAAAGAAAGATGTGCCGACGTCTTGCGAGGTGTGATGACTTGTATTTTCTTTGAAAGGCACTGTGCATCGTGTACTTCGTACACTACTGCATAGAAATGTTGGATTTGGAAACAGGTATACATGTCGAGGTTCATTCTAACATATGCATTAGGTATTTATTATTATATATAATTAATTTCCGTTCAATTTAGCCATAATTTAATCGACTCTATGAATAATTAAACTTTCAGGAAATGCAAACAGATGAACAACAAAAATATAATGTACTGCTGATGTGTGCGTATCCCCAACCAAGGAAATTTTGCCAACTAATATAAAATAATATAGGATGTCTGGCCCTGTCTCGTAATTTTTAGTTTGAAGTGTAGTTTAAAAAATACAAAAAGCAAAATTACACAGAACACCCTACTAAAAGAATCTAATTTACTAACTTCGTTACTTTCCTTTCTGATTCACTAGTGTATGTCAGTTCCCCCTAGTGAAAGCCAACTCCTAACTGCAACAATACTGACCATTCCATATAAATGTAGACTACATTATGCAGTGTAAGGAAAACAAAAATATACATGTCTAAAACGCTGTAAATATGCAGCAGTCACCAGTTACACACTTAGTAGTAACTTATTATCATTTCCACTACTACTGTACAAATGACATCTAGGCTAGCGCGACTAAATTCATATTATTATTATTTATAATAATAAACATAGAATAAAAACTATGAATCATAGAGAACAGAGACGACAATAAAAATAACTAAGCTTTAGTATATTAAATCATCATAGAAGTAACGCGACACAAACACAAATGACAAATACACAGCTATGTAACCTTGCAAAACTAAAAAAAGAAAAGAGTAAATCGCAATTCTGCAAATTATTATCTCGCGTTAATTGGTTTAAAGGTTCAATGTTGGATAGCTTGCTAGAATGAAATACAACCAAACATGCAACGCAACAAAACGAATAACTATAAGTTGTCCTTAAAAACAGTCGGGAAGTGTGAATTTAAACAGGTTTCTTACGACGACACAATCGTTTGTGCTCTCTAGTCCAATGAACTTGCTGACATTCGATAGAGCAGTAAGCAGTGTTCCAACAGCAATGATATATAGCCTCACGTTCGCAGTTGTAACACTGTAAACAAAAGATAAATGATTACTTAGTGGATATGGAGCTGGTAGATTTCTTATATGTAGTACACATAATATACATTCTGAAATCATAATTAACTTGTCATCTTTACCCATTGTTTTTTCTTGTTCTGGGAAATTTCTAAAGTATGACGAGCTTGCAAATCTGTAAATAACTTAATTAAATTTTCTCTGACCAGCCCTTGATGGGAAACTTGAAGGTAAACATTGCGCGTAGCTTTGGATTCATTGCATGACGATGACACTGCATCTTCGGAAACTTTTTCTTGTGATTCCTGATATGATGGAAAAATTAAAATACGGGTTTATTAATAAAAGGCTGAAATTTAATTTAGCACATCTTCATGCAATACGATTAGAAGGTGAGTTAGCGAGTGAATGAATCAAAAAGAGCACTTACATTTGACTCCTCATCAGAAAAATATGTGTCCCCATTAAGACTTTCATTATCATCAGCTTCATTTAAGAATGCGATCACGTCAGGATCTAATTTACTATTTGCCAGATCACTGTACACCTGCTTCTTTACCTTCGTATCTACGGTTATTTTGGTAGATTTTGTGCTGGTTCCAGTCGGTGGACTGGAAGTTGACGTGGACTCCCGACGAACTGGGGTACTCGCAGGAGTTGCTTTGGCTGACTTAACAGAAGCCACTCCTGACTTCTTTTTACCAACTGTGCTGGCAGGGGATGAAGCAGTTGTTCCATTTGTTTGCGGTTTTCCAACTTTAGGTGCTGCACCAGATTTTCTAGATGTTTTAGGAGTAGCTGGGGTATCCGTTTTACGACTTTTTCTGGTAACTACCTCGTCGGGAGTTTGAGCTGCACTGCGCTTTCCCCCTTCAGATTTAATGACACGAAAGAATATGTGAATTAGTATCTCTCCTACCTACTTATTCAATTGTTACCTTACTTACTATAAAAGTTCAATTTTACCTCCTTTTGCTTTAGTGGCCGACGAAGAACCCCCTCTTCCTCTAGGTGGAAGCTTCGATTCCATCTCTGGATCCTTAGCGATTTCTTGAAATTTCTGAAGTTCTCCGTAAGCGTCGTTCCAAAGAGCTGTTCGTCGAACCTTTAACTGGGCAATTGAAGTTTCGATTGGCTGAATATTTTTTGCATCAATAATCCCACGCTCATAATTTCCTCCAAAGTATCGGACGTCGTATTTGTTTCCTTCTTTTTTCATTACTTTTGCAGGCCAGTACGGATACCCTGTCTGCTTGGCCCACACTACATCATGAGGATAAGTGCATGGGAGACAAAACCACCAATCATGGTTTTTCTCATTTGATCGTCGAAAGCAGTCGTGACACAATTTGATTTCTTGAATATCATGAAGTGCATCTCGCATGAACGCTTGCCCGATTTGACCACCTTTAAGCATATCAACACCAAAGTACACACCCATAGCATGCACCAGCATTTCACAGTCGACTTGAAATTCCTCCAATGAGACGTACCTTTTGAAAAAGCATACGTTTCTTGATTAATTATTTAGATACCTATTTACTTTAATGTCCCTAGCATAATTCGTTTCCGTCGGTTTCAGCGCTTAAGTAAATTAGTATAGAATGCAAATGAACATCTAATTCATTCTGGGCGACAATCTGGCAATCACACTAGAAATTTCTAGAGAGAAATCTCCCTTACTGATCAAAAACTGGCCATACCGCACCACAATTTTTTCTATTAGGCCATCATCGCCGACTTACTTGCACTGGTTTGCCTTGGTCATCATAGTCTGTAGGTCCATTGGCTTGTGAACAAGTAGTGAGAAGCGCCAAGCGTCCTTAGCATTGCGATTTGAAGCATCAGCCCATGTTTTCCCATCTGCCTTCTCTAACGTTTCAATTTGCCATGACTTGAAACGGTCGCAAATATACTGCAACAACTGATTCAAAATTTTTGGTTTAATTGTAACTCTGCTAGCACTCGGTTTGGTGGCTTGAATCTAGAAGAACAGTAACATAATCAACAAATTGTTGCAAACAATTAAATCAAATTGGTTAATTAGTATTAATTTTCCGCATGTACGTGGCAAGCAGGACAGACAAAGAGATCCTTTTCAGGTTTGCGATCTTCAGGAAGACATTCCAAATGATATACCCTCCAACAATCTTCACATTTCACAACCGGTACATTTCCACCTAGGTGGCATGAAAAACAATACCAGTCATAGTCTCCTTTTTCAAATGTAGAATAATCAGGAAGTTTGTAGACTTCGGTTTCTTCGTGTTTTTGTGTCTCAACTGCCTCGGATACTATTAGTCCATCTTTAATGGCAAAGTTGAGTTCATGATTCAGTTCATCTAGAAAAGCAGATTGACAGTATGAAGCTTATTAGTTTCCGCATTAACATTTAATACCAACAAAAATATACATAAGTATAAATTGAATCAGCTTATCCACCTCTGGGTATCTTATGCATTGACGTAACAACATTTACAAGTTTCTCAAAGTCCATGACTTGATTAGGGCCATTTTGGGATATCCCGTCCCAAAGCTGCTGCACCCGTGCAGGGTTGGCTGACCGTCTGGTGGCTTGCATTTCCGAATAGCCAGCTTAAATATATGCCAGGATTATCACTTATCAGCAATGAAGAGAGCAGTGAATCTTCAAATTAATCAGTCGCACTGATCAACAAGTATCTTCTTGTCCTTAACCTCGACAAAATGTGATAGGTCTATCCCGCTAGACTAGAATTCCAATCTTTGTTGCAAGACGTTGAATACCGTCTTGCTATTCTACTACATTTGGAAGTTGCGACAAAATGACCCCAGGTTTAAATCTGAAATACGAAACAATCGAAAGCAACAATTAACTTTTAGTATACCTACAAATGCTAGCAACCGTTCCAGCGATTTGTAGCCGGCAACGACCAACGACCTCCCCAACAAAGCAATGGACATTTGTTGTAAAATACCCATCATAAACAACTACTGCAGCTGACCGACCCATCATCTCTCCGGTCATTTTTTTGCAATATTTCCACACGACAAAATATCGTTTTTAAAAATGTCCACATTTTCCATTCCCTCCACCATTACCCACACCATCATAGGGAACCCTCCACAACCATTTACATATACTCATCCTAGCACATTATTTTCCACCTTTTTTCCAATTTCTGACTTTCTGAATTTAAAACCCCCAAAATTGTCAGTCAGCTTATATCATCTAAATTTACATCAAAATCAAGAAGAAAAGCCATAACCCTTTAAATTTGTGTGTTTACCTCACTATTAATTACTATTAATCACCTCGTACAGTCAAGGCCCCTTCAGTAATCACCTTCAGTAGTCGCCTTCACCTCTTCACACAGGTCAAAATACCTCCTCGAGCTTTTCACTTGTTTGAATCAAAACTTAAATTTTAAACTGCGCTTACCAGGATTTTTTTAAAAAAAAGTAAGCAAAGCTTCCAACAACTCTCATTCTTCCTCAGCATAACAAGTCCTCGCAATTCCCAAGAATATAATTTTTTTTTCTTGTCTTGATTTGTGTGTGCAAAGAGCAGTACGCTTTATAGCCGTGGCCGTGGCGCAAAAGGAGAAGAAGCCGTGCACTGTAATGCATCGGAGTCCAACATGGGATGGATTGTCCTTTTCGCCGAGGCCCACTCCTCCATAACTACGATACTCTCCTCCGTTAGAACTAGTAAAGTAAGCATACTTTTTTGCATGTTACATTTTTACCTAATACTCTTCTTCGCTCAGCTCGTTTATCGCTTGTTCGCTCAGTCTCTTAGCTAAAAAAATTATGGGTAAAAATTCAGAGCTCGAATTGCTTGTCTTTTCATTTTCTCTTTTCCCATCTTCTTCACTCTGATGATAGTGCAGGAGTAGTGATAATCATCACAGTAAAAATGCATTCATTTCTGGTCTCCTGTATTACTATTCGAGTTTTCGTCTCACAAGTCACAAGTTGAATTGCACCGCATCGCCATGAAAAAAAAATTATTCAACAAGCAACAGCCTCCTCTAAAAAAACGCACATTTGTTTATTATGCTGCTGTGTGTGGTTTTTTTATGGTATTCGTTTGAGAGAAATGAAATGCATTTGTATGCATTCTTAACGACACAGGGCGAACATGGTTTTAAAATGAATACCTGAGTTGTAATGAGGAGAAGAGGAGCTGAAAAAAAACTGCGCTTTTTTATATGAATTTGAAATGAAATTTGGTAATACTTGGTGCTGTTGCAAGGTTGTGTGATTGCGTGCTGATAGTTAAAAAATCAAGAATATAGCATCATTGCCGTAGCAGTATACGTAGCATGTTTCATTTTCATCGAGTAGAACTATGAGGTTTTTACACAGCAATTTCAATGATGTGATCAGTTATGATCAATGCAAACTTGCATCATTGATTACTTTATAGCTGTAAAATTGTAAAACAACAGCAGTAGCATGACAGGGTGATTGGGAATGCGAATAAATAATCCATACGCTTGTCTGCGCGAAACATCAACTAGTGAATCTGACTGTCTCAGGTATGTTAGATTTTGGATAAAATTTGATTTACCTAAGTAATTACAATTTGTATATCATGCAATGATGCAGTGCATAGGCCTCTTTCTCCATGCGGGGAAAGGTGAGATGTTTCTCCGAGATTGAGTGCATCTGATGCACTGCATCGCAATTAAATATGTAGGCCTTTGATGGGGAAAGAAATGTCCACGAATGGATTAATGGAAATTGTAACATCCTGGTCCAAAGATAATATCAGTTCTGTATCATATCAAGGGCGCAATTATGTATGAGCTCAAACCAGTCCATATAAAATGAAAATTGCGAAAAGAAAGCAGTGGTTTGGTGAAATTTCTTTCTTGTTATAGGGCCACAACAATCCCAGAAAAAGATTTGCAGGAGTTCATGGAAAACGCCGTTTTTGCTTCTTATTCTACTGTGTTATCTATTTCATCGAAACTCTGTATTTGTATAATAAACAAAAAGTGAACGTTTTCTTTCTCCATGATATATTACGTTTTATATCACTTTGTCATTATCTTTTACTGGTCAGCTGGGCTTTCTCTCAATTTTTTTACGACAATTCAATTTTATGACAATTGATAATACGAAAACTTGCCTCCGTTTCAAGCATATAGCAATCATATCGCCACACATTGAATTTTTCATAACACGAGATTTTCTTCAACCACTAAACTTAAACTTCATCTGAGTTAGCAATTTAGCATTAGCATTCATATTCATAGCTCTTATAAGTAAAAACAGCTCCAAATCTCAACTCCAAAAAATCATAGTAGACGCTAACGCTACTTTGTCTTCACGGAAGTAAGATGATAGCAGAGAGGGGGCATGTGAACATTACAAAGAGCTAAAACTAGAGGCTATAATTCCACTACACCAACGCATCGTTTAATCGCAGCACAGGTTGCTAGTTGTGCAATGCACAAAAGTCTTCTGTGATGCGATATATTAACGAGAACGAACTACATTTGATGGTTTATCCTTCAACCAAACTCATATCTACTCTTTACACTTTATGCATGCATTTTACTTACATTCACTCACATCACTCCACGGAAAGAGCTACGTTTTTTGTGTACTTTTGTATGATCTTGAGAATTTGTGAGCTCGTCGTACACGATCTCTGTTTGAGAGAGGGGAGAAGAGTAAACAGCCAAAATCAAACGAGTACTGCACACATTCCTTCATCGTAATAATCTGGTCAGCTTCCGTGGAGGAGTCTTTTTATTTGTGGTTCCTTCCTATTCCTATCCTCATTTTTGTGCTGTTATTATGTTGTGACCCTGTGCTCGCTCATATGATCCGCTCAGTTACTTTTTTACTTCCTGCTTGAGTCCTCGTTAAAAGCGTTTCGAAATACTGGAAAAGAAAGGGAATGAAATTCCCTTATCGAATAAAATAATTTAGCTGTTTAGAAAATGCAAGCAAAGCAAAATAGCCTGGAAAATTGAATAGGGTGCGAAAACTGTGTGACCAGTGACCAGACTTGTTGACTAAATAATTTCGGACGTTTAGACTCCGGGTAAGTACTTTTGACAGTGGATACTGGGAAAAAGCTGAAATTGTTGAAATCAGTTCCATAGCTTAATAAATTGCACACTTGATTTGTTTGCGAACAGATGACAGATAATTTCAAAACTTCACTTTATCAATTTTAGATTTTGAAAACTTGCTGGACTCATCCATAAGATTTCGATTTGAAGTTCGGTGGACCGTGGAGGGAAAGAAAGTTTTAGACAGGTTTGTTTCCTATAAAAAAGTTTGTTGGAAAATGTAAATGCACTCTAAAGTGTATTGTTGTTGTGTGTATAAGTGTGGGGGTTGCGTTTTTGAAACCAAAAACATACCTTTTTTAATTTAATGCAAAAGATAAAGAGATAGTCCCCAAAAAGGATGATTGTTGTGATAAGTTGTGAACACAAAGAAGAATGACGGAAGTTCGTGTTTATTGATGCAATTTATAATTTGTTAATAGGTATTGAATATTTTTGAGCTACCAAATAAATAAATATTAAGGAAACCGGAAACCCGAAGAAGGAAGTATCTTGAATCATCTAAAACAGCCTTTGCAGTATGGATTAAAGTTAGCAGCACGTGTAAAGAAAAAGTTGAATACAAAGAAAAGTGACTGACGGTTATCAGCTGACTAAAATCCACTAATCCACTCTGTATCAAAATGTCGAGTGAAGCGCAAGTCACCGAATTCGAGGAGGTGTGTCGTGCAATACACACCCTCTACAACGACAGAAGTACTGGACCAGATAAGCAAGCGGCTAGTACTTACCTGCATAATTTTCAAAAATCGGTAAATTTACAGATTTCTTTGTAGGATTACTATGTACAAAACAAAACATGTACGTTTCTTTGTAATTCACCCTTCATTGTACCATTAATTACCATATTTTTACAGGTGAAAGCTTGGGAAATAGCCGATCAGCTACTTCATAAAAAGATGGATTTCTATTCGTGCTGTTTTAGTGCACAAACTCTTCGAACAAAGATTCAGGTATCGCAAAAGGGTACAACGATCTTCTCATTTAATTTGAAGGAATTATTTTTATCTACAATAAAATGTATTTATTATTTTAAGGACTCTTTCCATGAGCTTCCGGTTGAAGCTCACGTATCACTTAGGGACTCTCTTCTGCAACATGTGGGGGCAATAACAGCAGAGACAAATCAAATAATAGTGACCCAGTTATGCCTTGCAGTGGCTCATTTAATTTTGCAAGCAAATACGTGGGCTGACCCCATAAGTCACCTACTCGGAACCTTTGGATCGGATGCCAGTCACTGGTGGCCTGTTGTAGAAATTCTTACGCTACTGCCTGAAGAAGTTCACTCAAGAAAGCTTCATTTAGGGGAAAATCGTAGACATCAAGTTATTTCACAACTGGAAAGCGCATCGCCGAATGTATTAAACTTTCTGAGGCAATGCTTGAATGTCAGTTTGGAGTCGTCCGCAGTGCAGGGCGTTCCCGCTGATTTAATGAAAATTAGCATAATGAGATGCTTTTCATCGTGGGTTACTACCAATCCGGAATGTTTTTGCAATGATAGAGAGGGAGAAGTTTTGAGATATGCAATAGAGAGTTTACGAAGTGGTAAAGTAAGTAACTCAACTCATTTCTTTAGTTCTTAGTATGACATGGTTAGTTCTGAACTGCCTGACAAAAACTTTTGGAACTTACTAACTGCTCTCTATTTTTTACAGTGTGGACCCAAATTACATGCTGCAGCTACAGATTGTCTTTGTGCAGTAATTGAAGTAGTACCAGATATCGATGCTTCTAGTAACAACAATGCACTAGAATTACAGGCATTTCAACTCCACCTATACACGTCAATAACAAGTTTTGAAGAAGCTTATCACTATTCCGTTGCTGAAGAAGACCAGGATAAGTATGTTACACACATGGACATGTTTTTGTGCATCAAGACTTGTTGAAATTCTTTAACTCTTTCTGATTCTATATATTTCAGAGTTATGAATTATTGTCGAATCTTTACTGAATACGGGGAGAGTATGATTCCATATATGCTGAGAAGTTGGAGGGATCCCCATTATTCGATAAATATAATTAATTACATATTAATTTGTGAAGGCCATCATGATTATGATGTATGTGGTAACATTCTACTGAAAAAAAGTATTTTTTATTGTATGAATATTACATAATGTATAAATGACAATATAGGTTGCAGAACTTAGTTTTGGATTTTGGTACCGACTAACCGAAGATCTGTACCATGCTCATGACGAGTCACTTAATGCGGTGTTTAGACCTTTTGCCCAGCGATTGGTTATTGCACTATATAAGCATTGTCAAATGGAACCGGATCATGTTTGAGCAATATAAATAATTTTACAGTATTAAATTTTTTCACAGAAAAAATATGAATTTAAATATAACATTGTATGTTTAATATAGGAGGGACCCCTGGACACTTCAGATGAGTTTTATGAATTTAGGAGGAAGGCTTCAGAACTTGTAGAAGACGTTATGTTCATTATCAATAGCCATCAAACATTTCATGAACTAGGTCAAATGTTTATTGCGGAGAACAGTTGGGAATGTAAAGAGTCAGCTTTGTTTTTACTTTACCACGTCGCAAAGCATATCGATACGTAAGTTCTCACTTGTGATTTTTTATGCATTGAGTGGGACTATTACTAGCTGAAGCTGGGATTAACTCTATAACTTATTTACTTTTATAAAGGAGAGACTCTACGTTAATTTCACCAATAGTGGACGCAGTATTAAATTGTACAGACTGGAGACATATCTGCCTAAAAATATCTGCTGTGAGGTTCTTAGGTGGTATGTCTAATTGGCTTAGCAGACATCCCGATGACGTCCTTGGGAAAACTATGAACTTTCTAGTGAGTAGTTTGCCTATAAGCGAGTGTAGCAGCACGGCAGCTGCTGCATTACAGGTGCGAATATTTTTTACTTGTGTTGTAATTAAATAATAAAACGTATGCTTATCGAGTTTTTTCTTTAGAATGTTTGCCAACAATGCGCTGAACAGATTGCTACAAGATATATTTCAAACCTCTTAACAATTGTTGGACAATTGGATACATACAATGTTTGTAATGATGCTGTGGTGGGACTGCTCAAAGGTACGGTGTTTTGTATTTAATGTATACAGGTGTTAGGTGTAAAATGTATGACAATTCATATGAATATTCTGTGTTTAAATGAACATAGGAGTTGCGCATGTTGTTGGTATCTTACCCCGTGATCAACTATCCCAAATAATTAGACAAATATGTTGGGCTCAACTTCAACCGCTAAATCAACTGTGCGAAAATCCTACCGACGCAACCTACACCAAAGGAACAAAGAATGACCCAACCTTCTGGGTTGATAGGCTAGCAGCATTGTTTCGCAATACTTCGGTTCAAAATAATCGTGAAGCTGGTGTAAGCGATCATCCGTGCAAAACGGCAATATGTGAGGACGTGTGGCCTGTAATATCAAAAGTTTTTAGCAAATATCAAACGGATTCTCGGGTTATGGAACGTGTATGCCGCTGCGTTCGCTACGCTGTCCGTTGTGTAGGAAGGCATTCCCATCCATTTATGGATCCATTAGTCAGACAGGTACGTTATGAGTTTTATATGAAAAAGAAATTTTTGTATATTTGTGTTATTAACTCATTTTTGGTATATTTCATGTTTAAACGTCATTTTTGTACTATTTTAGCTGATTGCGCTGTACAGCACTCATCATCATAGCTGTTTTCTTTACCTTGGGTCAATCTTGGTGGATGAATATGGCGAGGAGACCCAATGTGTTGATGGCTTGCTACAAATGCTCTCGGCTTTTATTTCTCCTACTTTCACGCTATTGAATTTACCAAACGGACTGCGAAACCATCCGGACACAGTAGACGACTTCTTTAGACTCTGTACTAGATTTTTACAGCGTTGTCCACTAGCGTTATTGAAATCTGAAATTCTCTCAGCATTAGTCGTTTGTGCCACTCAAGCAACGCAATTGGATCATCGAGAAGCAAATGTATCAGTTGTAAAATTTCTATTTGATTTGGTTCACGCTGGGCGAAGACATATGGAAGCTGCCGACTTTGCAGAGAGGAGATCATTAGTTAGGAATACAATGATGCAACACGGACTAAATATGATCTCGATGCTTGTTTACGGCGTTATCTTCCAACTCCCTACCTATACAATTAGTGATATATGTGAATTGTTTTACGAGATAAAGGAAGTAATGCCAAAGGAATATGCAGCCTGGCTGGAAGGCACTCTTAAACAGTTACCAGACAGAACACCTGCTGGTACTCAAGCCGCAACTCTACAGCAACTTGAAATATTTCATAAACAAGCAACTGGGTACGAAATATGTATAAGCTATAATTGTGTCAAATTAAAAAATATTTAACAGCTGCCTTCTTGCCTTAACTAACCGTATTATTTATTTTTGTGTTTCAGAGCAAGAAGCCCTAAAGAATTGTCAAGAAGTGTGAAGGATTTCTGTAGATTATATCGATAGTCAGTTTGCAGAAGATGTATATTTACATTGTAAATCGGCCATCTTCGAAAACAGTTTTTAAGTCTGACTACTCAAATATGTTAGTTTCGAGTTATCTATTTAGTATTTATATACCTATTTATGGTTTCGATTAGCCAACAACGCAGTGGTGTTGGTCTATTGTCAGTTTCTGAAATTCGCAGTATTCATATTATGCATTTCATTGTTGATGATAAAGCTTGTACTGTTTGACAAGTTTGACTTTGTTTATGTGATGAAATGATTGTAATCTGAGTAGTTTTCACATTATAATTTTAGTTTTAATCTAATTAGAGTAGTATTTGTATTTAAGGTAGCTAGCGTTTTTATTTTCTCGTCAGTTGACAGACGTCTTTGCGCAAAGATTGTATGATTGTAGTTAGGCTGTCGTCTATTCTTTCGGATTTATACGTAAAGGGAGACGCTTTTGTTTTGATAAATTTATTATTGTTATTGTTCCATTTACTTTAACTAGTTATACATATTTCCAATCTGATTATTTTGTCAGGTACTGTATTCACGCTTTAGAATACGGCTTATTTTTGTCTTTACTGTTGCAAAAACACAACTATATCACGAAACAATAACAACTGTTAAAACAAATTAATCTATTATACATATTATTCCTACACAAACAAGGCCAAATCTTGACTGGCAAGATTTAACATAATAGTTTCATTAAAAATGACAAAATTCTATGCAATAAAACATTAACAGTGAGTGTTTAAAAATCCAGTTTGTTGCTCGAATCGGTTAATTGCATTCTAGGGCTGTTTTTCGAGTAGAATTGGGAGTACCAGCGACGAAAGGATTTTATGAGTTTGTCTTCTTTGGTGAGAATAGGACGGTTAATGTAAGTCTTCCTGTTCCAAATTCTAATATCTCTAGATATCTAAAGTCATAATAGAATAATTGAATAATTATTATAATACCTTGAGCATTTGTTGCGAATGAATTTCTGTCCACACAGCTTGTAATAAGTTTCGTACCTGAGTAGCTTCGCCTTGTAGGATAAGTAAACTTAAAGGATGAAGGAATGTTGGAGCAGAGTAAAAGCGGTGAGTTACTCGTTGCAGTAATGGCTCTAGTGGAGTGACAGTTTGAACTAGGATACCTTTTCCAAATAATGTCTGAAAATTCATGAGCACAATCCCGGGTCCAACCTAAGCGTAAACATTAATATACATATAGGTAATTTAAAAAAATTGCTAAATTTAAATTGATTCTCATTGTAAAACCTGGTTGCTGGTATTACCTGCCGTACGTCCACTTGAATGTAGAAGAAAGGAAATTTATTAAATACGGAAATATGGTGACCAACATTCAAAAGAGCCTCATGTTGACGAGGCTCTACATTAGGTGACCATGTTGCTGTCCAAACGTGCTTTAAAAATTTCCATTCAAGTGTGGAATCCTCAGGATTAGTGCCTGTCAATATCGGTGATGTGTGAACTACGTTTAGATGAGCAACATCAGGGCCATTCTCTGGTATTTCCTGTTGGCAATGAAATTTTATACGTGACCTTTATCTACGAAAGCATCTTTTAGAAACATTTATAGCAATTTGACGTCTATTTCACCTGAATATGACAAGCCACTCGGAACTCTGAGCGTCCTCGATATTTCCAGGTTTTGCTTTCCACTTCAGGGACCGTGTCTGGAAACCATGAAGGCTCTTCGTTTTCCGCATGGTACCACAAAAACACAAACCCGTACATTTCTATTATGGTCCACATCTTCAATTTCGCGAATTCTGGTACTGCGTTTTAATGCATCACACAAAAGATAGCAATGAGAATGACATATTCATGCAGCAGTGTTTAAGTATGCATGCAGTAGCATGAAAGAGTAACGAGATATACCAGTATCCGCATAAGGGATATTTGTTAGTTTTCCTGAGCAGCCATCAAACGACCAACTGTGGAAAGGGCACTCGATGCAGTCTCTATGAACTTTCCCTCCGATGCCGAGGTGAGCTCCTAAATGAGGACAGTACGCATCAGCAACATAGCACGTCCCACTCTCACCACGCCACGCGACCAAATTCAGCCCTACAGTAAAGAAATAATTGAATCAGTGCCAACTAATATACGCAAAACATGCTCATTATTATTGCACTATACATTCCATTAGTCATCATTAAGAACAATGACACTATCCCATTGTTTTTCAGGTAAAACATCAGCCCAATCAACAACGAACTATTTATAGTTTGTCACTGCATACAAATTTACCTAAAGCATCCACCTCCCTTGCAGTCTTGATAGGAAGTTCGTCCGATTCCAAAATGGCAAACCATCCGTTGGGAAATGACGGCGGTAGCTCTCCAATTTTCCTCCTTCTCCTGTATTCATTTATTATATTTCGTTTAGCTGCATTACTCCGGTAGCGTCGATCTTTCGTGATAGTTTCAAATCCTAGCTCCGTGTAATCCTAAAGTAGAATAAAATAAAAATCAAGCATAAGGTCATTATGCCAAAAAAAATCGTGTGATTATACGCGCTACTGCTACTACCCCGAATGTTCTGCTTTTATATACTCTTGTTTTCCAGTTTTACTTTCGCAGCAGAGAGAGAAATGCCATGCCAGTGGAGAAAGTTGTGGAAACATAATGCCCAAGAATATGAATGAATGTGTAAGTCATTATAAGTAGAGGCAAGGAAGCGGGCAATGTTCTACTGAAGTGAAAGGGAAAAAGTAGATCAGCAGGAATAAGGATCATGTCAAAATTTCATGTGAAGTCAACCAGTCAACCGGAACAGCGACCGACATTCATTTCATTCATACTTTTTTATACGCTCTCACGTTGTGGCATAAATCTGTAATAGCCACTCTAACCTTCTACGTCTCCTCCAGTCTCCACACTCCATCCATACACACTAGCATATGAGTTGGATGGAGTAATACAGGTTGCAGGTATGAAATATGTGTTTGGGGTAATGTGAAACTTTCTTTTTTTGGGCTATTACGGCAAGGACTGACTGGGACGAAATGTTTCTGTTGTGTTGACTTGAGTGAATTTTTCTGCCTGAAAGAAAACTTTTCAGGCAGCAAGCAACCTAAAAAACCCGTGAACATAACCATTTATCGATAAATCTTAGGAAAAGAGGATAGTGAGGATCCGCATAGTCCTGCATTGCAGCTGCTCCACAGTCACATTGTCGATGTCGGTATATAATTATGTCTGATAGTGAAACACAATGGATTTTACTTGGTCCTGTGATCTACAGTAGTTCTTAAGCAAAGACCTGCAATATGATGTACGTGCACTTGGTCTATTTTCGTACATGAATTTTACATTCGAGTTGGGGCTATTTTAAGTTAAAGCGCAATGTTGTGAACTGAACTATTATAATGCTGCATGTATAATTAAAATAATTATGCCAATGCCTAAAATGTAACTCAAGTAGAATAATTTGGATGTGGGCTTTTGAGCGATTTAATTAAAATGGAAAAAGCAAGAAGCGGATAAAAGGAGATATATTATTCACTCACTCGAAATAAATTGAACGGACGGAAGAATATATACCAAACTAAGTAGGCTACCACGCCAAGAACTCCAAGAGTGATTGCAACATCCCATCTCCTCACCACTTCGGACAAAACTTCCCAGCAAACATTTTGCAAAGAAGATCCTACCACAAAACTAAAAAATCCGAAGAGAATGGAAGATGGCTCCATGGAATGGAGTGTCGCGGATGTCGTGGTGTCTTCCATGTGGAATAAGATGACAGTGTGAGTGTCACAATGATTTAGACAATCGAATTTCGATCATGAACACTCAAATTTATTACATTGCTGTGTCACATGAAGGCACTCTTTAAATACTGATTTAATTAATTAAGCACTATACAAATTAATGTTTCCAACAGATTTTATTTATTTTTATTCCATGCGTTGTAATTTTTGTAAAGTGAGAGCTTTGAAAAAAATTAAAGAACACGTGCGACAATAATTTGTGTACGATAACTCAAACGAGGGAACTAAACGGCTGCAGTTACAGCGCACACACACAGAGAAACTGGCTATTTTCATGGGAATTTATAGCATGCTTAATACCCCGACACTACGTTTCTTATGCTATCGCATTCTGTTTCAGCCTGATATGGAAAGACTAGTGCGCAAAGAAAGTTAGATCACACAAAGACAGGACTAGCGAAGGGAAAACAGAAATCTCGTACTTCGCTTCTTCCACACACTGGCCTTTAATTCGTTTCATACCGTTCCTATTATATTCTTCTTCTGAAAGAGTTGGATATAGGCTTAACCCTCTCTCTGCTTCAAAAAGTCTTTTCAACTATAATAGATATAGCACATATTACGCAGTATACTTGCAAGTACCTTGTTGAAAGCTTTCAACTATACCAATTTCCAATTTACTCTGAAGCTAAAAATGTATTATTTTAAATGGTTCTTCCCTGTAGAAATCGGCTTTATAATATTATTAGAGTTCTAGTCATTCTCATTTTCATCCCTTAGCCACTCTATCATCCCTCCAGTCAAATTATTAGAACCTTTTCTACATGGGTAATTAGTTTTATTATTATGCATGCAATAACATGCATGGGTTTTCTCTTTTAAAAAATAAGAAAATCGGATTCTGACAAGCCTTTTAAGGCTTTAAGCACATTGGTATTTGTAAAATACCTACGTACACAATTGTCATTCTTATATAATTTTTGGACAGTCTTCATAAAATCCCCATACTTTGAACCTTTGATATGTGCAGGTGCTTTCGGATATATTGACTTTGTCGCCAGTCAGGCCATAAAAATAACTTACGGTTCACATACCTACGTATGTACAACCCTTTGAGAACAATAGGGATTATCGCGCGTGCTTTCCATCATTGGTGCAGCTATTGTTATAAAAAACATACATGCTGTGCTGGTGACAATTAGACGTTTTTGAATTTTAGGCTAATTTTCCATGATTGTTTCGAAGAACTAGAACGTTCGGTGTGGAAATTTTTAGTTTTACCGGTAATAAATACAGGTGTCTTTGAATTACTAGTAAAACTTTACAGGTACCCACTCTTGAGGTGGCTACTTGATAAGCTGCAGTATAATATTTTTAATTTTCAGCAAAGGAATTAGGAGACTGCGCCATTCATGAGCTTTCTTAAAAATCCACGTGAAAAACATTTTCAAGTTGCCAGCAGAATTTTTAAGCTTTCAAGGAAAATACACGCGACAGTTGTGCACCAATTTAGAAGGTAAGTAGGAAAAATCTGGTTAGTAAATTCAAATGATGATTTCCTAATATGAGTAGACAGTATTCAGCACACGTCATCTAGAAAAACTAAAAGATTAAAGCTCGATGTTTTTAAAGTTTCTTATCTCATTAAAAATTCGTGAATTTAAATTAAGGATGACACTTTACTAAATTACCAAACCAAAGCTTCCGCTTTCTGATCGCCGAGATAAAAAGGAATGTCATTGTCATAGACGTGTCGCTTTGGTGGAATGCTCGTTTGGCGTGCTCATTCGATGCGATTTCGAAAGTCGAGCACATGCACATTGATTTTTGGATTCTTATAAACTCTACTACATGTATGAGTACATGGAAAAATGGGGTACGTTGGATCCTCTTTGATCACGCGTTACTTTAAAATCATTTAGTCTATCGACCATCGAAGTTTTTTTATATTGCTATTGCTCATGTCATGAATGATTCATTAATATTAAACACCTAGAAAGTTCTGGAAAACAACTTGCGGAAAAACACGCTCGCAATAAGGCAACGTTTGCACACTGCATTTTATTTCTTGGAATGAAAGCTTGCATGATAAGTTCCCAAATATCCTTGTGAAATGCTAATACAAAACATTTCCAGGCAAAATATATTCCTAGATTCAAAGGAGTCTGATCTTGAGCACAGTTTAAAATTTCCTAATTTCAGAGTGCGCAGTTTTAGTAGCTGGGTGCTGGGTACATATTTCTTCATATGCATTATTTATGTATCCTGTTTCGCAATGTAAGTGGCGATGAATTGAGTAATTTTATATTTTAGACAAGTTAATACAACGGAAATTTTGCAGTAAATAATAGCATTTTAAGATAGTTACCACTATCTCTTGTCATCCATTTAACCAGAGTTTATGGTGCGCACACATCAATTTTGATAAATAAAATATATATTATTCACAAGTATGAAGTTGAGGGACGGATTTTTATCAAGTTAAAAGGATCACAGAGAGTTTGATAAGTCTGCTCATGGTAGTACCATTCAACCTAAATCGGCCCATTCCAGTGTACTAGTACTAATGTATAAAGTAGTATCAATTGCTGACGTTTTCATATCATAGTGATAGCTGCTCACTCTCATTGTCAATTTCGCCGGGGCGGCTTTGGTTCTTTGCGTGTCGTGTGGACATGAAGAAACTTCTTCCTTTTGCCTAAGACGTTTATATTTTAATGTCTCATAGCACAATATAGAACTTACCTGCTTGTACGAACCTAATACGAAAAGCAGTTTTTTAATATTTAATTAAATGGTATATGGAACGATTACAGTGCTAATGATAGTAGTAAAGGCTTGGCAAATACGAACTTCCTGTCGTATTCCGCAAGCGGAAAGGAAAGGAGAGATGGAAAAGAAGGATAGGAAAGGCAGAGGAAGCATAAAGTGAATTGTATAGTAGGTGGTAAGTCTTCTCTTTTTCTTCCAAGTCTCTCGTTCAACTTTCTTTTTAGTTTTTGCTGCATGGTTTTTCCAGCTCCATTCACTCGATATTACTGTCCACTATGTAAAGTGTAAGCATTGGAAATGGGATACCCAGATATTGGCTATTGAACTCAAGAGCTGGATTTCCATGAACATGGTTTTAATGTAAAGCTATAAATAAATGCGATGCCCATTCTGTTTTATTAAATTTGAAATTAATAATTTAATTTATTTTGCTTGCTGAAAGCACGTTTGCAATCTGGAAAAGGGATACATACTCTGTGACTTGTGCACGTGAATATTTATAGATTTATGCCTTAGAGACTAATATTATGTAGCACATTCACCTACCTGGCCTGATTTAAACACATAAATGGGCCTTTCAAAGATTTTACTTGTAGCATATTGCTCTTGGGCACTCTCACATCCTCCATCACAATCATTCCCGTAGTAGAAGCTCGTAAACTACACTTTCCCTCAATCTTTGGGGTCGAAAGACCAGGCATGCCGCGCTCTAAAATAAAGCCTTTCACGTTTTCCTCGTCCTTTGCCCACACAACGAAAACGTCGGCAATTGGGCTATTGGTAATCCAGGATTTGGAGCCTGTAGAAAAGCATATAAACTTACTTTAATCCATTTTTTCTTGTCCCGCCGCCACCGATTTATACTTTGCATGCTTGCTAAAGGCAATCCGAATCAATTTACTGACCATTTAAAATGTAATCATTTCCATCTAATCTCGCCCGCGTTTGCATGCCTCCAGGGTCAGAGCCATGGTTCGGCTCTGTAAGACCGAACGCTCCTACAAACTCTCCAGATCCCAACTTTGGCAAGTACTTTCTTTTATGCTCGTCGCTGCCAAATGTGTAAATAGGGTACATAACGAGACTGGACTGAACGGAAAGAGCGGAGCGATATGCGGAGTCTACTCGTTCTACTTCCCTCGTAATTAGTCCATAGCTTATGCTGGAGACCGGGGGCAGGTCCTGATTGTACCTTTTTTATGTATGAATGTATCATCATCATCAGCTTTTATATTTTTAAATTAATTTACTTGCAAAATACATTTCGCTTAGAAATCGTTTCTTTTTTTACCCAAGTGTACACCCCAACAGACCCAGCTCTCCCATTTCATTAAAAATTTCGCGATGAAACATCTCAGCCCTGTTTGCTTGCACAATCCTTGACTGTAATTTATTCTGCGCGTAGTCGTGCGTCATATCGCGTATCTTCTTTTCCTCCTCCGTCAGAAGTCCGTCCAAGTTTAGCGCATCCATATTGTTGAAGGAGGATGCGGATCGAATAAAATTATTTATTCCGGAGGCATTCCGCCCCCCTCCACCTTGACAAGTTTTATATAAATGGCTGTATCTGGAGACAACCGAGCGTGTAATGCTAAATCCAGACATTTTGTACAAACTTTGTCACAGAAAAGTTTTGCAGACAATATAACTAGAAAAATTTCAATTTCAAATTTTATGGAATAACAGCGATTGCCTTGTTTGTTCACAGCACATTCAACATTCCTACAAAACAGTATTGACCAAACAGAACTTTTATTTCCAAAATAAGGAAGAAATAAATTTTTTGTCGTATCTTTATCCCTGCTGCCCCTTCTCTTTCTTTTTAGCTCTGTATCTCATATCTGTACAACTTATCAGACTTAATTTCTCTCTGTGCTATTATCACTACTACTCCAACATGCTTTATGCTAGTTAATTACGCAACAAACTTTATTATGTAAGCTGTTTTTCCTTGACATTATATACAAATTGGTATCCTTTTCTGGTTCCGACACTATCTTACTGCTGGTCTTTTTAGTCCTCATCATATCGTGAGCATCACATCATCTGATGGGAGTCCGCTACCATGTGCTTCTTCGCTTGTTTGCTTGCCCGTGTTTTGTCAGCATTTGATTTCTATGGATCATGGATACATTATTTTACACATTCACGTTTGCCCAGTGCTATATTGTATTACACATCAAATGTCAAAAGTGAGCAACTTTCAGTGAGTAGAAAAACCAAGAGTTTCCAAACCATAGCGTGTCAGCATTCAATTTTATACGGATACAGCCAAGCCAAGATAATACATATTTAATGCGTGTAGTTTCTAATCTTTCCCTCTGCTTGGAAATTGTGCTTGGGCAAAAGTAATAGAGGATAACAGCTTCAATTCAGATGTACGATAATAGCGATGATGATAACAGAATGGATAGACAAACTGAGCAAGAGAGAGAGAGAAGCAGTTTTTTTAGAGAGAAAATAACTTTTACATGTTGATGTTACTTTAACCCTTTTCGCCTCAGAAAAAAAATATATGCCTGTATAGGCAGTAGAACGGAAGAGTTGCTGGCTTTTTGTCAGTTTAGTTGGCAAATGATGATACTATTATTTTTTTTCCGTGAATGAGCGCATTTGCAATGACAGAGGGACTGAGGGAGCATAAGAGAATAGCAGAAAAGAATGAGTTTCGTCGGTCCATTGAAATGTTCCCGATGCGGAGAGAGAATTGAAAAGAGGAAGCATTGTGACTGTGAGTGGCAATAGCAGCTCTTATACATCCATTCCTCTATTCCTTTCTCCGATTACGTACACATTGCACAAAAAAAATTAGAATCTGAAACTCCACTTGCCATATAGTGTAAACCCTCAACTCTCCTCACTTTCCAAACTTGTTTAGAGCATTGAATGAATCAGGCTGCTATACATTTCCATAGTAGAAGTTTTTTTAAAAAAAGGACTGACTGAATAGAAAAACAATACCTCAAAACCAGAAGGAAACCAACAGAAAAAATTTTTTCGGATGCAGGAGATGTAGCACACAATAAAAAACGTAGCAATCCACTGCTCAAGAGCTCTTTCCCCATCTGCTCTGTACATATTACATAATATTATACGCAATATAACTCTACTAGAGCTGGAGGAATAATGTTTTACACAGGAAAAAAACTTGACTTACCTACTCTATTATTATGTATGCCTATTCTTCGGTTTGTGGTTCTGCTTTAGTGTGATCATGATGATGATCGAGGAAGAAAGTGAGGGAGAGTGGAGCTGAGCACTGACTAAACTGGTAGCTGAGGATTATGAATAATACAGTTTGTGTAAACGTGTACTTTTTCATCTAGTCAGTTTCCCCTTTCTCATCTCTTTTTTTAACCTGAAGGGGTTTTTTACATTGCAATAAACTAAAGTGATGTGAAAAAAACACAGGAACGCACCTGTCTCACCTGTAATCTAGTCAATGGAACGGGTTAAATACTGTGTGCTTGGTGCTTGGCCATCTCTTCACTGCTAAATAAAAGTTGCTGGTGTGCCTGTATTAGTCATCAACGCATAGAGTCATCCTCTCAGAGCAGAATAAAAAAAACGGTGTTCCTAGTCCTGTGCACATTATTTTGAAGCTTTTGCTGGTAATTCTATCGTTACATTGTGGCTGAGAAGAGCATCTCCATCAGCGTTCACAATAACAGTCAATCCGCGCCCCGCAAAGTGCTAAAGACGGAAGGAAACCAGACGGTTTACTGACAGTCTTATCTCCCACATAAGCTAGAGATCTGATAAATTTATTATTGGGGAGCATCCGTGCAACATTCCTGCGAAAGGAATTTATGTTGGATCTTTTTTAAGTAGTAAACATAGTTTTCTGCCGTGCATATTGAAAACTGCACGGAGGAGATGTGAGTAAAGAAGCGGAAATTCCTTTTTGACTCACTTCATCTCACATCGCAAAACACCGACGTTTAGACAAGAAACGAAGAAAGTTATACGGAAAAATTTTTTGTAGCGAGAGCATATAAAATTAAGTGATACTCATATTACAATAAATTAGTAGATTTTAGAGGGGGCGAGGAGTAATAAAAATGAAAATAACATGACTGCTCTTTCATTTAGTGCAAATATACTCAAGCACTATCATCATAAGTAATTTTCCCTAGCCTTAGAGGTACAAAACGGTTTAAAACGAAAATAACTTTGAAGTGTTCTTAGCGATGCGCTATGTAATTGCCTACAAGCGCACGTCCAGTTGAAATATTTTACGCAGGTTGAAATGTAATTGGTGGGAAAAAGTGCAACCTCTGGAGAAAGCACTACATCCGTTCATGAATTTGATAAGGTAAAATCGACAGATATATATTTAACGAAAATGATGAGGAGCACATCGACAATAACTATGGATTGGAGGAGGTTTGTGACAGCGGTGATAGTGTTATTTTCGCTCGTCGACAGTACGCGAAGTTACGACGGTAAGTTGGCAATGCTAAAATCTATGGTGAATTCGCAAAAGTTTAAATTGGCATTTCGGAATGGAATTGACAAACGACGATCTTCTTCCATTATGCAGCTTGGTGTGAGTATCCCTTAATAGAGGACACAAACGCAGTTTTATCAGCTACAAGCAAGCTACCTGGAAGAGGGCCGGATCAGGCTAGGATGTATTGTAAGTGTACAATAGTGCAAAATTAAAATCTATCGCCAAAAATTGCAATTTTTTTCGTTTCGCATATATTTCTTTAGAAAGCATGAACTATAGCTGGCATCCATTTTGTGTATTTATTTATGTTCATTTTTTGCATGAACTTGCAATTTGTGTCATAACGAACAAATAATCTATAATTTACTTGTCATGCTGTAGATTTCATCCTCCGTAGTTATTTTTTTAAATATATGTTGCATGATCCGTTTGATTTTTTTTTGTTTTTGCCACCTTCTTCTGTGTAAATCATTATGTTAGATGGAAATGCATGGACTGCTGAAAATTCGGACTTTGAGCAATACCTTCAAATAGACTTGGGCTCGATTAAAAACATTACGAAAATCGAGAGTCAAGGGAGAGCTCATTCTTTTGAGTTTGTCAAAGAGTATTCCATTTTGTATGCGGTAAATGAGCTTGACTACTCTTACTACAAGGAAAATGATGGAAGTAACAAGGTATACATTATCATTTTTTTGTTTGTTTCTTTTATAATTTCTCACAATGTAGGAGTATTACGCTTCATTTTCATTTCGTTTAGTTGTACACACGCTAACCCTCCAAGTAATTTCTAACTAATACTGAAAATCTTTATTTGTACATAAGAGAAAATACAAGTTGTATAGAGCTGTCCTTCTATTGCTTTCTTTCTTTTCCTTTCTTTCTCTCTGTAAATACAGTTAAATCTAGCCAGACGGCCAAAGCCAGCTCATCTCTGGCGTGGCAACCCTCCCTCTCGAATTACTATCAGACCCTCTACATAAATCTGAAAAAGTCTAAGAAAATTACGAAAATTGGGACGATGGGCTACGACGGGAGCTATGTAACAGAGTATAATGTACAGTACAGCGATGATGGGACGAATTATATGAGCGCATTTGGTGGTGGGAGCTTTGCTAACACTGAGGGGGCTTCATCTTACACTGACCCAGTTAGTGGAGAGGTAAAATTTCGAAGGAGTCCTTTCTTCTAGATATAAGTTACTCAATACATTTAAATTTCAAACATTTCTAATAATTTCTGGGCCGCTGGGTACACTAATTCACGTTACTGCAGTCGATTCATTTAACAATCTCTATTAAACTATGATAATGAATTAAGGTAAATGATCTCGGAAAAGTTTGAGCTGAAAATAATCAATTACAATTGCAGCTATTCAAAGGTAATTCAGATGGGAATAGCATACACAGCAACACCTTCCAAACTCCTATTATTGCTCAGTACATCCGCATAAATCCGACAAGGTGGAGAGACCGAATTTCCATGCGGGTGGAACTTTATGGATGTGATTACGGTAAACATGATAAAATACCATTACCCCAGTAAAATCTTGTTGTGGTCGTATGTCATAAACGCACATGGCTCACTCTTATTGGCATTATTATCGCACATGTAGTGAGCGAAACGCTTTCTTTCAATGGAACCTCCATCGTCTACCGCAATCTCACAAGATATCCCATTCGCTCTCGACGAGATGTGATCAACTTTCGATTCAGGACTGCTCTCCCGGACGGTGTTCTCATTTACTCAAAGGGAACACAAAGCGATTACTTTGCCCTGCAGCTTGTAGATAATCGACTAGTGTTGAATACTAACCTTGGTAAACTACTCATTGATGATTAATTACACTAAACGCGTCCCATATGATGTTGTAGGAGTAAAGAATAATCTCTGGAATATTTTTCCTGTAGGTTCCAACGTTATGACTTCCGTCACGGCAGGATCTCTGCTGGACGATAACCTCTGGCACGATGTTACAATAAGCCGCTTTCTTAATCAAGTTAGCTTCACGGTAGACCGGGTGGAGGTAAAGGAGACAATCAAAGGGGATTTCCAGCAGTTGGATCTGGACAAAATAGTATGCTTGCTGATATAAAGATGAGCATATAATACCCAGATATGTACTCACTTACAAAACTTTTAAATTGAGATTTATTGCATTTTAAACAGTTATATATTGGAGCAGTTCCACATCCGGAGGAAGGGCTAATAATCGCCAAGAATTTTACTGGCTGCATCGAAAATTTCTATTTGAACGATACAAATGTCATTTACAACTTAAAGAACCCACCGTACGATGAAGAGTGGAACACATTTTATAAAAACTACACTCTGTTTAACTGCCCCGATACCAACATCGTTCCAGTGACCTTCTTACCGGGGAGCAGTCAAAGGACATACGTTAAACTGAAAGGTTATGAGGGCATTCAGAGGATGAACATAACTTTTGAGTTCCGGACGTACCAGGATTATGGAGTGATTGTCTACCATAAATTTACATCAGTTGGATTTTTCAAGGTTTGTTTGCGAATTATTATCATTTGCTAAATGCTCCAGTATAAATTAATTTTTATTGATACTCCAAATATGATGAACATACTTTCTCGTTAACCCATAGATTTACCTTGAGAAATCCAAGTTGCTAGTCGAACTGGCCACAGACTCAACTCCTCGACTGGTTTTGGACAACTTCCCTGATACATTTAATGATGGTTTGTGGCATCGAGTAATATTTACAATTAGCCTCAATCAAATTACATTTTCTGTAGACGAGAGGGAAGTGAAAACAACGAGATTGGTGAAAGTTTTTACTGGCGGCCTGTATTACTTTGGAGGACTGCCAGCGTCAGTTGTATTTGAGACTTCGCCCACTTCCACTTCATCAAATGTGAATACACCGTATGTTGGATGTCTTCGTCAGATCTCAATCGATGGAAACTTTCACAATCCCAATGATTGGAAAGATAATTACTGCTGTAAGGACACGCTGCGTTTTGACAGCTGTCAAATGTTAGACCGATGCTCGCCTAATCCATGCGAACATGGATCCAAGTGCAAACAAACTTCGACAGAGTTTGATTGCGATTGCAGGTTAGAAACATTTCCCCTTAAACCTTTTTAAAGGACTCAGAAAGGAAAATAAAATAAAATTTTGATGACATTTGCAGAGACACTGGGTACACTGGGGCGACTTGCCACATGCCACTGCATCCTCTTTCATGTCAAGTAAGCATTACAGTATGTTTAATTAATTTCCCAAGTCCAAAATGCGCACTTTTTTTTGTTCTAAACGAATGTTTGCGATTTACAGGCTTACAGGAACGTACACGGAACAAGCCAGCAATCTGAAGTGATAATTGATGTTGATGGTTCCGGTCCATTAAAACCTTTCCCTGTAACTTGCCAGTACTATCATGACGGGCAGACACAAACTGTAGTTCATCACATGAATGAAGAGCCCACTCCTGTTGATGGTTATGACGCACCAGGCAGTTTCGTCCAAGTTATAAATTATGACGGTGATTTTCCCCAGATGGAAGCTGTGATTAATAGGAGTGTAGAATGTAGGCAGTTTATAAAGTATGACTGCAAAAATTCAAGGCTATTCAACACACCAGGTACGTTAGGAAAATTCTTTCCAATTAACCAACTTTTCAGCAGGTCTCCAAAAATCTGAGTTTGCCTATTTTGTTTTCAAGTGACTAATCCGGATATTTGGACACCAAATACGTGGTGGGTTTCTCGCCAAAATCAGCCGATGGATTACTGGTAATCATAAATTTTGAAAGTTAATAATATCATGATTGTGCTAAATGAACTTTAAACGGTCAACTGATAAACTAAATGTCGTGATATTGATATTTCAAAAGGGGAGACAGCTTACCTGGCTCGATGAAATGTGACTGTGGAATCCTTGGAACTTGCGAGATGGCCGACAAATGGTGTAACTGCGACAGTGGTTTGGACACGTGGTTAAGTGATGAAGGATATTTGACGGATATGACGTATTTACCAGTTCGAGAAGTTAGGATAGGAGATACCGGAACGGTTTCTGATGAAAAACGGGGTCGATTTACGCTCGGTCCACTAATCTGTTCTGGCGATAGTATGGCAGCAATTAACATGAATGAAATATATGAAAATCATTTTTTGTTTGAGAGCTCACAGAGGTTTATCATAATTAAATCATTTC
Organism: Acrocyrtus sp. NNG-2020; assembly: GCA_027744115.1. NCBI lineage: Eukaryota > Metazoa > Arthropoda > Collembola > Entomobryomorpha > Entomobryidae > Acrocyrtus > Acrocyrtus sp. NNG-2020. Next base: position 18,738 of record JAHZND010004582.1, on the reverse strand, counting down.
AGATCTTTACGACAACGTGGTTACATTCAGACTAGCTGACGCAGCACTGACCTTTCCCACACCTAACGACTTGTCGCACAGTTGGGACATCTACTTCGAATTTAAAACAACGACCACCAACGCTGTGATACTTCATAGTAAAGGAGTTACCGACTACATTAAAGTAGAGATCATTAACGGGAATCTGATTAAATTCCAACTGGAGTCCGGATCAGGTCCAATGGGCGTTAACGTTCAGACCAGTGCTCAGCTAAATGACAATGAATGGCACTCTGTTCATGTGGAAAAGAACAGGAAGCAGGCGAGACTTGTTGTGGACGGATCTCAAAGTTCAACAGTCCAGCAACCAGCAGGTCAAGTTAGGGCCATCGAGCTGAACTCTGAGCTGTACATAGGCTCCGGGGTTGACTTCAGGGATGGGTACGTTGGATGCGTTAGGGCGTTGATGGTAAACGGAATTATGCTGGACATGAATGTTGCCGCAGAGCAGCAAACTTATGGAGTTGGAATGGGCTGCACAGGAAAGTGCGACTCAGGACCGTGTCTAAATAACGGAACTTGCGAGGAGGGATACGATCACTACACCTGTGATTGCAGATTTACTGCGTTCAAAGGACCAATCTGTGCCGATGGTAAGAACAAGACCTTCGAGAAACGTTTTAAAATGAACAATATTTTGCAAGTTTCAGCACTAATTTGATTGTGTGTAGAAATTGGAATCAATTTGCAATCAAACTCTATGGTCAAATATAACTTTACGGGATCATACAAGTCCACCATTGCCGAAAAGTTTCGTGTTGGGTTCACTACTACAGAGCCAAGAGGTTTTCTTCTGGGAGTTTTCAGTAACATAACTGGAGAATATCTTACTCTGATGGTCTCTAACAGCGGGCATCTTCGTCTTGTCTTTGACTTCGGATTTGAGAGACAGGAGCTGATATTTCCTGACCAGAATTTTGCCACTGGACAATATCACGATGTGCAAATAAGCAGAATGGCGTCAGGAACAAAGCTTATCATGAAGGTAAAGTTACTTTTATGATTCTGATTTATCTTGATAGGAACATTTGTTATAAAGGTGTAAATCATAATGCTTGTTCTGCAGGTCGATAATTTTGAGCCAAGAATCTTTGACTTTGACGTGAAAGAATCTGCTGACGCTCAGTTCAATAATATCCAATATCTTTATATTGGAAAAAATGAAACGATGAAGGAAGGATTCGTCGGGTGCATTTCTCGTGTGGAATTTGATGACATTTACCCCTTGAAATATTACTTCCAAGAAAATCGACCAGACAGTATTTACTCTTATCCAGGTAAGAAACCAAAAAATTTCGCGAAACGGTTTCTAATTAACAGTTTAAGTACGCTACTATTGCTATTACTTCATAATTCTATATTGATTATGTCTATTTGAAACTTTCTAGAAACTCTTGTGGAGGATTTTTGCAGCGTTGAACCCATATTCCATCCAACTGAACAGCCAGAGGTGCGACCACCTCCAAAACTGGATGAGGAGAAAATACGAAGAATTTATCGAAACACTCAATCTGCCGTGTTGGGAGCTGTACTGGCAATTCTCTTCCTTCTAATCATAATCATGGCCATACTGATCGGCAGATATTTGAGCCAGCACAAAGGGGAATATTTAACGCAGGAGGATGAGGGAGCGATAGGTTGTGAAGATCCAAACGACGCAGTCATACGAGGTCACACTGGTCATCATGTGGAGAAGCGACGGGAGTATCCGTTATAAATCTTCTAATTTAATAACTTTTTTTCGACGTTCTGCTGAAAGTCATTTTATTGTTTGGTATCATATTACACGATTTCCTTTCATATACAGTTTTGTTTTATATACTGTATAATAATTACAAAATCACGATAAGTGCCTAATTCAGTGACTGAAACAAATCCATCGTGAGCAGTGAACAGTAACGAGAAATCGACGCAGAGCTTTTAACACAGTGGCCAGTAAAGGTCCTCGTACTCAGCTTAAAAGTGACAGATTGAAGTACCCATTTGGGTAAAAGAACAGATCGTCTCCGTTATTGTTATTATTTTGTTACATTTTGTTATATTTTCTTAAATATTTTACGAGGCTGTTTTGAAATGAAAGAAGCTTATTTTGGCTTAAAAGCCCAAACTGATTTTCGTAAACTAAATACAATTACACTTCTTATACGCTTCCCATAAGCCGGCAGTTTTCTCTTGATTGCCGAATAAAAGCGCTTCCCGAAGTTCCCAATAATATACGTCAAACGGTCTTTTGTAGCGTGCAATGGAAGTTGGACTCTTCAGATTCTTGCATCCAAATAGTAGATAGTGTAGAGATTTTGCATTTCTGTTCATTTTTACAACTGGTCATAACGGTATTAATTTTTTAGGTCAAAAGTAACTCTAGATACATGCCTATTGTAAAGCCGATTGTATACTTTCGGAATTGGATTGCGAATGCGAATTTATTAACATAGCAGGATAGGTCTTCCATGAGATTCTCAACTTAAGAAAAAGTTGAAATTAGTTCAACTTTTTCTTAAGTTGAGAATCTCACGAGCAAATTCTTAAAGTATACAATCGATTTAATAGTGCAATAGGGAACTCGTTTAGCAGCGCATTTTGTATTTTCACTCCTCAAAAAACAGTTCAAATGCAGGGACCCGACTTGGTTTCTCTTTTTACAACATTTTTGTACTTTCTCTGGACTGGAGCCAGTGAAAATACAAAAACGTAATAGGAGCCCATCCATCCAATCGTCCATCATCAGAATCAATCACACTTGCTAATAATCCTAATATTACCTGCGGTATATCTATATACCTACATATAAGGAGTAGTATTGCTAAAATAAATAAATATCGACGTTTAACATCACATTTATGATTTTTGATTTTTCTCTTGCCTGTTTTTGAAGCGATTTAATCGATTGTCAATTGCTCTTTGAATTTTATACTACCTATGCTTCATATGACCCACTCTCTAACCACTTTATTATACTCTTAAATTGTAACTAGACTAGTTAGTTACCGGTATATTATAACTAATTTGTCATTTGCCTTTCCATTTGGCGGTTCCATTTGGTTCTATACGACTCGGGGCTTTTCCATTGTCAGTAAATAATACTTTAGCATAGTAATGTTACTTTAATAATGAGTAATAATTAAATAGGTGTCGACAATTTCTCCTTATAAATGTATCCGTTTCATGTCACCTCTCAAACACTTGATTGATTTTTGCCTGTAGCCCATAATAAAAATTACATGCTGTGTCTGCCAAAGCGTGTACCTGTCACTGTCAGAAAAAGTAGCCTGCACCAGCACCACCCAAGGCATATCTAATACTATCTGGATAGTATTAGATATGCCTTGAGCACCACCTATGTCATTGAAATCTGTAAGCATAAAATGTTATGTTTATCAAAACTATTCCAAGTCACCTCTCGCGTCCAGTAAGTCACAGCTTCAACTATGAAATTCAAATTTGATTTAAGCAGTAATCCGACTGCTTACTTCATCGCATTTCTGAATTTCTACACTTATTTATTTTTAATTCCTTTTGAATTAAAATTAAACGCGCAGTCCAACAATTACTATATTGCAAACACAAACATCCTACATCGGGTGGGTACCACTTTGTAAAAATATTTTTACTCGTGGAGCATGCAGCTTCATTCAAAATTTAAAAAATGTAATTCCAATTTTGTAGATTATTTGTGCTCTACTTCACTTCCTTGGAGTTTACCAGAGCGTAGTCAACATAAAAGATTGTCTTGAAAAATTTGGAAGCATTGAGATTGCCGACATGATTTCTCTCTTTGAACTAATCTGTAACTTTATCTATTTGCTCGGCGTTCTTAGCTTTGTACGTCTAGTGTGGACACAAAAATCGGCTGTAGCTAACCTAGTCAATTTCATGGAAATAAGGGAAACTGAATTACTCGTGAATTGGAATTTGAGCTCAGCTTATAAGCTGGTGGAAACGGTTAGGACTGTATTACTATATTCGATACTTTTCAATGACTATGACTAGGTATGCAACATTATTATTTATTCGATTGCTTGGTTAATCGCAGCAGCAACCCTACAAAGTTTACATTGCCCCTGGAGTAGTCTGCTTTCTTCATTTTGCCCTGAGCACATTTTACTTACTAACTGCTGATTCGGTTAATGCTGCAGCTGGCGGAGCAGGAGGAAACATTATGAACTACTTTCACATTTCTTCGACATTTGTACTCGGATCAGGTATTTCGGAAAGTTGGTACTTTCGAAAGTTTGAGGAGATACTTGTACTGGCGGTAATTATAGAAAGTGGAACCATATTTGCCGTAGTTGACTATTTGGTCTTCTGTACAATTCTGTCAGCAAGAGCTCTGGGAGAACAATTTCACTTGGCTATAGAGAATGCATCTTCTGAGGTATTAGCGGAATAATATATGAGTGTACCGAATTAATTAAATTTTTACATTTTTATTTCTAGATTACTCTTTGGGCATACACGGTACTTAAGCGTTCCATGGCCAACATCAATCGAGTTACATGTTCTTTTGTGTACATGAACTACATCTCTTCGATAGCATTTTATCCCGGGATAATTATTGTCCTTAATTCAAATTCAACTTTAGGGAACAAGTTGAGCAATGTGCTGTACACTATCATGGGCATTGGATTTTGGATGAGTGCTTGTGAATTTCATAGATCGGTAACTGCATCTAAAAGAAATTTTAATCTTAAGGAAGTTTATTCAATTGTTCCAACGTGTTCTGTTAATTGCTGTCTGTATTCTAGGTAAACTTTACAATGAAGCAGTGGATATCTGACCAGCACATTTCTGATGTACTAAACAAAGACCAGAGAGGAAAACTGTTACTTCTATCAGATGAACTCGATTCAAATCCTGTTGCAATTAGCTGCAGATTTTTCAACATCACTTACAACCTGTTTTCATCCGTAAGTGCGCTTTCTCCGAACATATTTCAATTTTTGTTTTAAAAGTTAAGCGTTAAATGCAGATAAATTCATTCTTTTGGCCATGGCATTGTTTGTCTTGTAGATGTTCAATTTAATAATCACTTATGGAATCGTCGTCTTTCAAGCAAATGGAAGCCAACAGCAGTATCGGGAAAAGATCGCTAGCTAGTGCAAATAAAGCATGAGCTAACATTATGACTCCGCCCACTGACGAAATATTTTGTTACCACTTTGATGATTGATGCGAATCGTCAATAGTTTTTAGCTTTAAGTCGTGACACTTCAAAATAAAAGTTGACGAGGTGTGGGCAGAATCTTACAATCCTGCAGTAAAATATTGTGCTACATTCATATTTTCAAACATTTCATTTTGCAGTATGAAAGTTTTCATAGAATTGGAATTGGAGGAAAAAACTGTATCGGATGAAGCATCAAATAAAAAAATAACTGAAAGAAAATGCATTCCATCAGTCAAAAGAGGATTCTTAAAAATTCCAAATTTAATTATAGCACGTCAACCTTTCCTAGTCCCTATCATTAACTACTTCCATTTATTTTGCCTTTCTCCCTTCGGCATATCAGTGGATCCACACACTTCCGAGTTCATTTTCACAACTGGCATATTTCGCAAAATGTTGTGCGTCTTCGTTATGTTTTGTCAGGCTGTGAGCGTTAAAATTTCTGTGCAGAATGGGCTGTGGTGCACCATCCTTCGAGATAGTGCGACAGATATGACCCGCACTTTTGAAATTGTCACGTACGCCTTCTCCACCGCAATTATATGGGTCATTTGGTTCCACTTATGGTTCAGAATGGAGAAGATTGTCAGGTTCCTTAACGAGACCTGGAAAGTATCGGCTCCCGCACTAGCGATTGAGGTAAAGGAGTTCACGCGTGCAATTTTAATTGTATAATTTTGTATTTGTGTATCTTCCAGGGCTACGGAGTGATACTAGTTTGTCATGCTTTCTTCGTCTACAACGCTTTTTTCGGGAGCAGCTACAGTTGGAAACTGGTCAATTCTGCAACAAATTTCCAAAACGTTCTGTTTTCGCCCATCAACTGGCTACTCTCATCCGAAACTTCTCCTCCCGACATTTTCCCAGAAGTTGACTCTGAAAAGTGCTATTCGAAAGTTAACCCACTAACCCCCTCTTTCATTTCGTCCTCGGTTTTTATTCAGAAAATTTTTCATATTTTCTATTCAATCATATTGAGCACCCACGGACTGCAAGATCCCGTTTATGTGGCAGCTACTCTTGGAATGTGGAAAGTAACTGTTTTCTACAGAAAACGATTTGAGAATGATAACCTGTCTATTGAAGAAGGTGTCAAGTTCTACGTGGAACTAAGGAGGATTTGGGATTTGACAAATGAACTGTTTGGAGTCATGCATATGATGGGGTTCGTGGCGACACTTGGCTTCTTCTCTCAATATCAACATTTCATCACTGAGGAAAAGTACCTTTGGGCATTTTTCTCATTGGAAACTGGAGTGATATATTTACTTGGAAGTCATATTCATCATTCGGTAAGCCTACCCTAATCAAACAAAAACTATTAGAAATATATTAACATGATTAATTTGCAAATAGACGAGGCAGTACATTAGAAAATGGATAAATGATAAGAATGTTGACCCTCGCGGACTATCAGCGGAAGAGCATTTCAAATTGATTGCCATATCAAACGAGGTGGAGGTAGATCCCATGGGTTTCTCGTGCAGGTTTTTTACTGTGACCTACCCTTTCGTGGGATCGGTGAAAGCAAAATTTTAATCATTTAAAGCACTTTCGATTTTTTTATTTTCTCATTGTTGAAATGGAATTATTGTTTTTGCAGATGCTTGGTCTTGTGGTTACGTATGCTGTCATTATTTACCAAAATGAGAATAAAAAGTAATTGGTCCACCAACGAATTGGAGCAGAACAACTGAATTTAGAATATCATATTAACTGGCAAAATAACCAAAAACTATAATTATGCCAATTTTAGTAAATTCTTATTGTAGTACGCTAATTTTCAGGAGTGAATAAAAAACTGAAAATTGTAGAACGTGTCTTTTTATTATTCACGTCAGCAGTAGTGTAAACCTCCAATAGGTTTAGAATATGTCAGATATATGCGCTGTTAATATTTTGTACAGATATCATATACTTCTCTAATGCGCAGGTTGCCATTTCTTTTGGTGGTTTTTAAGTTTGGTGAATTGTAAAAAGATGCAGTTTGCAATATGTATGCTCAAGTGATTGCCCTTACTATAGTTAATTAGTTATAAACTTCAATTAATTAGAGGAGTAATATGAGACGAAGCTTATTTTTACAACTGCTATAGCCAGCAACCATCAGGCATTTTGATTTCAATTTTCATTAGCAATAGCTACTCTAGAGCCAATGGTGATTGTCTAATTTTGATCACATTTCATGCGATTTTATCAGTTAGCTAACTATAGGAAGCACACTTCAGCGGTTTGCATTTTGAGTTTTTATTTGATCAGTTAAACATTTTCTCATAAAATCAATTAAAAAGAATGTTTATTTTAAAATTTTGCAATTTATGCTAACTGGGATTGCGACTCGCGAGCTTTATTACCCCTCATGAAAGTCGAAGATACTTTTACTACGAAAGCATAGGTGTGAAATTATTTTCTTGCACGAGCTTACTTTATGAAGTACCAATAGAACAGGCATAGGAATTGCGTCATGTTCATTCTGATAAGGTGATTGGTGGGAGAGAAGGTCACAGGTTAGATTGTGTCTTGGCTGGTCAAGGGTAACAAAATGTACATGAAGTTGCTTCTGTTTGCTCTCATTTTTCTTCGAATTGTGCTAAAATAATGAAGTGTGTACAATGGAGCGAAACTATTTATGTAAATACAATATTAAATATTGATCATTTTGCTGTTTTGCAATAATATCAATGTGAAGATCAAATTTATTTTAACTATCACTTCAGCCTTTCCTTCATCACCGAGCAGCAGCCATTATGGAATGTCCAAAGCAGTTCATTTCGCCCCATTTCCTCACTGGAAACAAAATCTTTTACGAATTGGAGTTGGAACAACGCTCCATGAAGAATATTATGCACGTCCCTCTTTACCGGAAAATAATCTTAAAATGCCGCGACACTTTGATGTCAGAACAGCCATTCATTGTTTCTTTAATTAACTACTTCAGTCTCTTATTTCTCTCCCCATTTCGGATCGCACTGGACCCAACCAAGGGAGAATTTGTTTTAGTTAGCAGCAAACTACGGAAAATTGTTTGCGGATTTATTTTTCTGTGCCAGCTTCTGAGCATCGAAATTTCGATACAAGATGGTCAATGGTGTGCCCTCCTTAGTGTGAGCCTGAAAGATATGAACCATTTGTTCGAAACCATCACTTTCTTTTTCTCGTTTATTGCCACTTGGATTGTATGCATTACGCTCTGGATCCGAAAAGAGCGCATTCTGAATGTCATCAATGAGATGCATCGAACATCAACACCTTCATGGACTATCATTGTAAAATTCGCATTTTTTCATTGCCATAATTTTATGTTATGTTAAAAATTGCATTTCCAACGGAATATTTTAATTGCGTTTTAATTATTAGGGTTATCTACTAATGATCCTCAACCAAGTACTTTTCATTAACAATCTGTTGACCTGCGAATCACAAGCTGCAAAACTAAAACAATCCGCAACAAATTTTCAGCATGCGCTACTTTCCCCATTGCACTTGCTTTCAACATATCTTATTGACTCTGGTCTTACGAAGGAGAAAGGGGGAACCTGCTTCCGGTTTGTTTATTACACGTCTTCATTCTCATCTTCTCCAATTGTGCAACGGTTTTTCTTTTACTTTTACGTGCTTTTAATGAGCGTCCAAGGATTTCCAGAATCGATCTGCTTGATGGTAGTTCTGAGTATGTGGAACGTGACGAACCATTTCAGGGGAAAGTTTGAGGATGAGAATAAGAACCTCTCGGTTTGTGAAGGTATAAAAGTGTACCGTCATCTGGGAAGGGTTTGGGATAAGACAAATAATCTGGTTGGGACGCTGTTTCTGATGGTCTATGTGCAAACTTTGGGATGCTTCTCTCAGCTTCCGGAAATTTTAAGCATAATTCAGAGGAGTGGATGGGTGCCCAGCTACTTTCTCTCTACAGCTGAGCATATCATTTTATTTACGCTGGCAAGTCACATTCACTACGAGGTAGTTATTTAAAACAGTTTTAATGGCAAAAATAAAACAAATTGGTAGTAGTAGTAATGAGAAAAATCATTTTATAAATTACACTACGCTTTCATTTTACTAGACGAGACGATACGTTAGAAAATGGATTAGCAAGAAGCGCGATGACTTTCGTAGGGAGTCTACAAATGACCACTTTAAACTAATTTCGATTGCTAGTGAAATTGAGGTGGAACCCACTGGATTCGCCTGCAACTTCTTTACAATTACTTACCAATTTTTGGGATCAGTAAGTGATAAATTACTTAAAATGTCTACTCTAACACACATTTATACGTAAAAGCTGTTACTAAAACACTCAAAATATTTGCTTAATTTCAGATGCTAGGATTAACAATTACTTATGCTGTCATAATTTATCAAAACAGCAAAACTGAGTAATCATTTCAATATCCAAATGAAGTCTCCTTTTCTAAGCTAATGGCCAGTCTTATCATACCCCAGCCGAGGCACACCGCAATGCTTTACCCTAACTGCGTATTAAAGAGTAGAGTTCAATCAGCTAATTTGTTAATAGCAAGTCGATAGTACCTAATTATTATTAATAATGGTAGTTACACATAAACGCGAAAAAGTTGTCAGCTTTCTCCAGAGTTCAGATGTAGTAGCGACTAGTGGCAAATAAAGTAGACATTTTAATTTACCAAAACACAAAAGGTGGTCATTGAATTTTATATGTAACGTAACCAGTCAGCAAGTCAGCATACCCTAATTATTCCTCATCAGTTTTTCATTATGGATTTAAAACAGCTTTCTGTCTTCAAGCCCCTATTTATTCGACAGCCACTAATTGTTCCTCTGATTAGCTACCTATATTTTATTTTATACTCACCCTTCTTCTTAAGATGGAATCCTTCTACTGCTGCCTTCGTAAAGTCAACCTCTGGGAAATTTAGGAAACTTGTTTGCATCGTTGTACTCATTTTTCAAGCTATCGCCATGAAATTTATGTTTTCGCATGGAATGTGGTCACTATTTATCGGGCGTGATAAAAATGACGTGAGCCGAGTTTTTACAGTAGTTACCATCATAAGTACTTTTGCAGGGGTTTGGAATGTCAGCTATATAGTCTGGTTTCAAAAGGAGAAAGTGGTCAATTTGGTCAACTCGATTCATCCGTATTTGTCGCCCAGGTCATATGCACTATATGTACGTTTCCATTTTTGTCATATTCATTCTCTCAATTTCAACTATCTACATAGGTACATATATTAAATTAATTTTGCATTTTAACAGGGCTACCTTCTGGCAATAATTATTCACGGAATGTGTATACTCAGCTCATTCTTAGTAGAAGGAGTTCACCCATATCTGGAATCAGTTGTAGAGAGCTTAACTTTCCAGTTAATAGCCCCTATCAGAGCTGCTATAACAGGAGTTTCGGAAACTCCACCTGTAGATAATTTACCTGAGTCTGAAGCAAGTAACGCTAGTTCATCGGCCTGTGGAGGATGCTTATCGTCTTTGTCTACAATATTGCAAATGACTCTTATCACTGTCTACGTGCTGCAAACTAGCACACAGATATTTGCAGAATGCACTTGCGCAGTGCTTGTCATTACCATGTGGGATACTACAAAATATTTTGGAAGGAAATTCAACGAAGAGGGCTCTACAATGGGGTTCCATGAAGGTCTCCGGCTTTACAAAGTGATGCGTGATTTATGGGAAGAATTCAATCAACTTTTTGGATCGTTATTTTTTCTCATGTACTTGAGTTCCCTGTGCTACTACTCCAAGATTCATGATATCATATTTCATCCAATTATAAACACTGCAACGTTTGTGGCAGTAAATGTTATGATTTTTGGAGTTGGGAGTCACATTCATTACGTGGTACGGAATTATGAGCACCTTATAGAATCTTCCCATTTAAAGCGCGAAGCCACAAAAATTAATTTTAAATAAGCTTGAGTTTGATTTTAATTCTTGGCAGATCAAACAGGCGATAAGACGATGGGTCAATGGACAACAAGGAGATCTAGATCGGCTTTCTACTAAAGAGTTCGTGAGGCTTCAAGGGATTATGACTGAACTCGAGTCGGACCCTATTGGGGTATCGTGCTACTTCTTTACGATGACCTATCAGTTCCTCGGATCGGTATGGTATGCATTCTGCATTTTAGTTTTAGTTAGTTAATTAAAACATTCCAGCACTTTTAATCAATTGTACATTATTGCAGATGATTGGACTGTTAATTACTTACTCAATTATAATCTATCAAAGTGCCCAAAAATAATGCCCAATTAACACCCAAAGAAACTGCGTTGTTGTATCTAGCGACCATATACATTAGCATAAAAATCACGTGGTTCATCTGCCAGTCCCATTAAATTCCAGCCGGTTTACAGCTGCGCAGTTGATGTCTAGCAAAGAGGATACGAAGTTGACCTGCTGGACTGTTTGTTGGAATTTTTGTGATTTGTTTCTGTGTGCACAAATTCGTCATTGCACTCACTCGGGACTCGAAGGCCCGTAACCTAGGTTCTGGTTTTTGTGATATCATTAGAAAATGACAGTTTGCAACAAATAACAGGCCCATGTGATTTTGTAAAAATTGCAATAAAATACAGACGACTCTAAATTCATCTCTACTAATAGAAACTTCCTCATTTCGAACAATTGTATTCATTATTATAACTGACTTGGTTATTATTATTAAGGGTTTTAAAGTTCAGTGGTGAGGTTCCGTTTTAAACAGTTAATTCATGCAAAAATTAAAAAGGCACGAGTGCCGGGGATTGGAGGCGATTGAAACTAGTGTCAAGGGCCAGGAATTCAGAAAATAAATCTTCGAAGATCTGTCCGTGTCTATTTATTATCAAGAATACAATTGAAATGCGCCGAGTTCATCCAAAGGAGCTCCTGGAAGTTTCCCCAGAGGAGGCGTCAGCGCTAATGGATGTGGATCAAGATTATCATGAAGATAAAGAGCGGAAGCTGGTCACAACGTTTTCATGGAAAATGGCAATCTCATGTTTTGAGAAGAAGATGAAAAGTCGATGTGGCAGGCCTGCAATTTACTACTTGGATGGCCGTTTAATCAAAGATGAGTTGTACAGGCAAAGTGTAACCGAAGAAATATGTCAGGAATATGGGTAAGCTAAACATTTCGAGGTATTCCATTACTACACTTAAAGATCAGTTTAATTTTTTACTATTTACTGATTACAAATTGTTCTATTCTGGTTAATGTTTTTTGCAGTTTGGATTTACTGGACCTTATCGCTGATCTCATATTGCCAGTTGGATTCAGTTATCCGTCACTACTTGGGTAAAGCCTAAAGACGTTACTCGGTGCTGTCTGGCTCCTTAGTTTAATTAAAATTAGACAATTACTATGCTGAAGTTTTGTATTTATGGTAAATAAAATAGATCGCTGCCGTCAATTGTTGACGATGCTTTCAAGCCTGTGTCGATGTTGGGTCAGGAGAAAGTCGTAGTGTGGGTAGAGGACCACCAATGGACGAATACTACGGAATGCTCCATTCTGGAGCCATTTCTTGTAAAAAAAATAATAAACCATGCATAAACCTTTGATAGAATATACAGGATATTTATTTCTTATAGTTGACGTTCTCAAATCAGTGTACTATTAGCCGTCAATTTTAATATGCAACCTAAATTATTATTATTATTAAATACAAATTACTACAATTTGTAACTTGGTTGATTTCCTGCAGCAAACACTCTTATTGGCTGATACTGAACCATACCTCATTGCACCTGCTAAGTACTTCGATCAAGAGGTAATGTGTGCCTTGGCAAATAGATTATTTAAATCTCCGCAGCCGCCAAACTCAATTGACAACGTGCTGAACCGTACCTCATTGCACCTGCTAAGTACTTCGATCAAGAGGTAATGTGTGCCTTGGCAAATAGATTATTTAAATCTCCGCAGCCGCCAAACTCAATTGACAACGAAGATTGCAAAGGCAAAACAAACCCCGAAAGTGAGAAAACAACGCCACGATCCAATTCCAAAATGTTGTGGGAGACTTTTGATACCTTTCTGAAGATCGGGTTCATTCTAGCTTTACGGGCTTTTTTACCCTGCCCTATAATTATCCTTCATATAGGACTGAGGTTATCTGACAGGCTTAATGCACATCAATTACTTGATCTTGCTGAAGCTGAGGGTCACAAGGTGAGTTGCCTAAATATCATATTATACAGTTTTTTCTTTTAAAATTCAGCGAATATATTTTGATTCTTTTTACACAAAATCTGTAGGTAATGTATCTAAAAAATACGGCAACTTCGTTGTGTGAGCAGAAGAAAATTATCGACAAATTCGTAAAATTTATGCCGGCAAAGTTTTCAGTTGTACAAGCAATAGAATATTTGCCACACACTGAAGAGGACACTGATGGACTGAATTCTTTTAAAGAAGAAGCAGCAGCGTTCCAAAATCGTAATATGTGATAGTAGCAAATCAGAACCTGCCATATCAGTTTTAACTTTAAGTGTTTTAAGTATTTCACTATGCGTTATTAATATTACGAATAATATTTAAGCACTAATTCTATCTTTAAGTTTTTGTACTTTATATTGAATAGTATGATTATAGTGTTCAGTGTTGCATGTTATATTAATTTATGCTCGAGTTAGCTAGAATTATTATTGCTGGATTGAAGAATAATAAAATCTATGAATTTATAATATGAACAAGTAATATATATACAATACAATATTGTACCTATGTACATAAACATTGTGCATAAGTGCATATGTTGTGCCAGTTTGTTTTCACTGCTTTATTTATTGTTTAATCACAGAATAAAGTCCAAATTAATAAATCAAATTAGAAAATCCACTACCTATTCTGCTAGTTTGACTAGAATTACGTACTTAAAACGTGAATATTTATTAGCTAAATGCGAGAAGATTACATTTAATGAACGTATAGGCAAACATAGTAATGCAATAATTTTAAACTACGTCGGCATAATATCGGGCGTTTTTCCCGTAAACAATAAATTGTAACTTGAATCGAAGGCTCACTGCTTCATCTTCATCGTAAGTTTCCCGTAAATGAGACAAAAGTGGTTCAATAGTTATCCTGTCTTTCATGAAGTTATTTATAGGAGTGCCCTGAGATTGTATTAATCTTTTGTTCAGAAAGTCCCACACTTCTACATGAAATGATGCATACAGTTCTGTCCATGGAGCTTTTTCCAAAGCGATATAAAGGGATAAGGCGTCATCTTCATCTCCAGTGCTATGAAGCTCAGCGCTCCAATCCGTCTTCATATTCCAAGCGTCATGCTTGAGCGAAAATCGGGTGTATGCTACAGGGCTCTTATTCTGATATTGATTATTTAATTCCTGATTTTGAGAGATTTTAGTAAGAATGTTGTCGACATCAAATACGACGGTTTGAGTGTCTTTTGAGGCAGATTCTGATCCTGGTGGCTATGCACATACAAAAATATGTAATTGATTAGCTAAATTTTAATTTAGAGCCATTAGCGTATTAATGAAAAAATATTATGAACCGCACCAAGTCAGGATAAAGCTTATGGCCCACTCCAAGTAGTTCAAGGCGAAATCTTATTTTGAAGACATCGTCATCGGACAGTAGCCCATTACTGGAGTTGCTTATGTCACTTAGCGCAATCACATTAGGTAAGTGCAAGTTACGCCCATTCCCATCCAGAAAATTAACGGGTAGTGCATTAGCTGCAAAATAGTAACTCCATGAATATTGCAAATAAAGTTAGAGAATGTAATTTAATGTCAAATGCCAATTTATTTCACCTTGAGAATGCATGTTCCCTTCGGTGTCCAAAATATACGCAGTGAACCCAGAGAATAAAGCTCCCTTTCCATATTTCTCTTCAATTAATAGCAAATTGACTGTCAAGGCGTCGCTCTCATTTGCCAAAGAAAATTCCCAGGTGGACACCGCCCCAAGAGAATAACCAGCTTGGAACTGGATAGCTATTTTTCGTAAGCCATTTTTCAATGCTTCCTTCCACTGGACAACTTGCATGTCCACGTATTGAACTTCCATTGTTGGCTGTTGATGAAATGAAATTGTTTAGTGAATAACCAATTTATTACTAGCCTGTCACACTTTTGTTATTTTCTTACATGATGAAAGTGAACTTCATGCTTAACTGAAGCTACCGATCCTTCCAAAGATGCCAACTTATTTTCCAAAACGGCAATTCTAGACTCGAGCCCTTCGGTGTAGCTAATCAGGTCTGACATCCGTTCTTCCAAACTTTTATCTGAGCTCGATGCCTCCTCTGCTGAGTTTGAGTCCGTAGTTTGGAGTCCAGGGTCTATCCCATTGCTGCTAATATTTATCACTTCTACTATAGGAAGAATTGTTGACGTGGCTGAAGTCTCCAAATTATTATCATTATTGGTAGCAACTCCTCCGCTTTCTAGTTCCGCCTTGATTGTCGGAATTGCGATTGAGAGTAAGATGAAAATACAACCGCTACGTAATTTCATATTTTCTATCTAAATCTTAACGCTTAGAATTCATGGGAAGTCGATCCGAACAACAAAAAAATTGTGTCGGTTTTGGTGATTTTAAAGAAAGGCTGAACTATGCACGTCTTACAAATAAGTTATAAGCAAATTACATTTAAGATAAAGAAACAGTATTACATCCCAATTATCATGCATTACACAGATATAGGCACATGTACAGATTTATAGAGCGCCCATTTATGGTAGAGTGAATGCATAATATTGTCCAGACAGAACTTATTTTGTCTTGTTCTCGTCTTTCTTGTGTTGTTCATCTTTAAAAAACCCAAAAACCGTCGCTTGATTTTATTCCATAACACAAACATTTTTAATAACTAGGTATATATGTATTCACTTACACTTAATCCTCAAGTAAGTAATATAAAAAAAAGATTGCTTCGATGTACCTACTTACATAATACAAATAGCAAATGTGAAGAGAGTAGTAAGCAGACAAAAATCTGGTTTTCTCATTCATTACGGTTTTCTTTAAACCACGATCGTCTCATTTGACTTCTTCATTGAAAATTTAAGCTTCAGTATCATTATAATTATGAATTATGATGAATGAGTCATGTCATGAATAGGCGGTCTCTCGATCTTATTATAGTCAATCCCAGTTCATGCGTTTGTTACATAGCTCTTAACTACTGAATATGAATATACATACATACACATTTCTACCTTCATTTAATTTTGCACATAGCTAGAGAAAGTTAGTCTTCCACAACTCTACGATTCGATAGTGTGTACAAAAACAAACATCAATGCTAACACCTAAAGCTAACCATATTTGGCCAAAATTAGAGAAATGGTGAAATTAAGCATCATTTTATGGAGTAATATATTTTTGCTGGAAGTACACGTAGTCATTAACTTCTCCGTTCTCTGACGAAATTTTAATAACGATATCCTGTCGTGTAGTGACTTTAATGGACGTATTATGTAATTAGGTTTCATACCGAAAGTCACCTTGCAATTTGCATTCAGGTTGAACGCCAAAGAAAATGAGCGTATTAAGTATCGTAATACAATGAAATAAACAAGTAGCAAAATGAAATAAAATTGGATGCGTGTATTTGTATTTGCTATATACCTAGACCTACTCTGTTTAATTATCTCGAAAGCCTTTCCCATCCCAGTCTTATTATGAAAAGATAAGAATATAGAAATGTTAATGCAAATCTTTACGTGGCATGCATTTAATGGTAATTGGTAGGCCAGGAAAAGGTACTCTTCCCAATGATAAGTGCATGTTTGCGCAATTACATTAAATTTTATGCAATAATGGGAAGAGGCAGCACAACGCTAATTCCAATTGAGCACAACATATTTCACAATCTACTTAATTTTTCATTCAGATAACCGCATTTGATGAAGTGATTGACACTGACAATTATGTTTTCAGGACTGTAAAGATAATTAACATTCCTAACCCAACAGCTAATAGGTAAGTAGCCAAAAAATTATTTCATTTTATTCTTCCCGTTTCACTGATCCAGGAAGGAGCTGAATAATTTTAACTGTGCACGATGAAGATCATCGCGATTTCACTCTTATTTATTGGGCTTGGCTTGGCAGCCCCGGAAGGAGAGTTCAGAATACTTAAAAATATCTACAATAGCCCAAGCATAGTTTCGAAAGCAGACTTGAAGCCATTGGACTGGTGGCAAGAAGATATTGTCTATCAAGTTTATCCAAGATCCTTTCAGGATTCAGACGGAGATGGAACCGGAGACATTAACGGTATTTAAGTAACTGTTCATATATTTAAATGCTGATGCAGACAAGAATCGTGACTCATCTAATTTAATCGTTTCCTTTAGGTATCACATCCCGAATCGACTACTTTGTCGAATTAGGTGTTAAGGCGGTATGGATTTCTCCGATCTACAAATCTCCTATGGTCGATTTTGGCTACGATGTCTCTAATTTCACAGACATTGATCCGATCTTTGGTACCTTGGATGATTTTAAGAAACTCTCCGAGGAATTTAAAAAGAAAGGTGGGTACAAGAATTTAATCTATCGCAAATCGAGAATCAGGAAAAGCGTCTTATTAAAGACTTTCCTATTAAATAGATATTAAAATAATCATGGACTTCGTCCCAAATCACTCGAGTGACCAACACATCTGGTTTGAAAAATCTGTAAAAAAGGAAGGAAAGTACGAAAACTACTACGTGTGGAGGGACGCAAAAGGTTTTAACGAAACTGGACATCCTATTGCTCCTAACAATTGGGTTAGATGAGCTGTTATACAGATTTAGTAAAACGTTACGTTTTAGAAGTAAAGTAAGAAGTAGGCGTGTGCTAATCAATTTTTATCGTATAAAATTTCAGGTAAGCGTGTTTGGAGGTCCGATGTGGACATGGAATGCAGAACGTCGTCAGTTCTACCTTCACCAATTCACCAAAGAACAACCCGATCTGAACTTTGAAAACCGCGAAGTTTTAATCGATATATTGGCTGCCGTTAAGTTCTGGCTAGACATGGGAGTGGATGGATTCCGTGTAGATGCCGTACGCAATCAATAAATACAAAATTCTATTGTAGCTCTTCTAATAAAATAAGATAATATTTTCTGGGGCATTGTGCAACTACATAATTTTTTGTAACTGTGATTTAGGTTCCACATCTTTTTGAAGACCAGCAGTTTCTGGATGAACCGCTTCAGCCAGGGTTACCCCCAGATACTATCCCGACCGAATACTGGCAACTAGACCACATTTACACTAACAACCTTCCAGGTGTGCTGGACGTTCTAGCGGAAATGAGGCGCCTTTTGGACATCTACACAGCGGCTGATGGTAAAGTAAGGTAAGTTGGGTCAGATATTCACACGCTAACAAATTAAGCTTACTTTTCATAAATATCACAATTATCATTGCAAACTCTTATAAGATGATGTTTGTAAATTGCAGATGCATGATGGTTGAGGCTGCAGTGCCACCAGAAAAGCTAGTTGAGTATTATGGAAACGCAAGTCGACCAATTGCCCACTTCCCATTCAAGTTTGATCTTCTTGGAGTGAATCCCCATGAC
>JAHZND010004581.1:0-13474 GCA_027744115.1 Acrocyrtus sp. NNG-2020 | reverse complement strand
GTACGAATGGCACAGTACTTCCGGGTTTCATTGAGACCAGAAAAAATCATAATTTTCAGGGAGATCCCTCACCGTCTTTCCCCCATCTAAATGGGATTAGTGACATCATTACAGAGTAGACATGTACTAATATTAACTGATTTAATGAACTTAAGACTCCACTTTCCCCTTCGCATCAATTTTTTTGACCCACTCTCCACTAATAGCGATATGATAATCAGCTTAACATACAGAAAACGCTAAACAATCCGTTCCCTAAAGCAAAAACAATCCGCTTGTTTACACTGCTGCTCTACTTACTTGTAAAAAATATAATATCAAACAAAATAAAAAATATTTTTTTTTCTTAAAAATGATTCGCTTTTTTGTAAATTCTCCCTCCATTATATTTTTTTCCAGAGCTGTATAGTATTTCCTTGTAAGAAATTCAAGTATTTTATCAACTCATAATCGTAAACATGAAAAGAGCTTTTAAAGCAAATAAGCAGTGTCTCTTTCATGTGAGCTTTCAAAAATGAATCAGAATGAGCCAGAATCTGAGAAAAAAGTATATAAGCCTAACCCCTGCAGCCGTATTCGTTGAAAAAAAGAGAAGAAAACGGGATATGAAAGCAAGAAAAAAGTATAAAGCTTTATTTTGAATGACTAAGATCCGCCTTAAAAAAGGAAGATGATGCAATGGTAGAGCGCAAAAGCCTTTCTTTTCTGTGAGTGTGCAGTGCAGCATTGAGGAATAATAAATAGCACAAGCTTATTCCTATTATTGTACTCTGTTTCCCACAAAAGAAAAATAACCTGTGTAGCTCCCTACACTGCCGGAAAAACAGTGAGTAAGTAGGAGTCAAAGTATATGTGCAAAAAGGCATAAAAAGGAGTTTGCAGAGGATAATTTTTTTTGGTAGGAATGTACCCTAGTCCCGGGTATTTATTATGTGAAGACTAAACAGCAGATGGAAAATGTTCGTTCGTGATGGTGACTCTGTTCCTGGTACGGATGATACGCGCGGAGCTCTTTTTAAATTGCAAAATTTCTTAAGTTCATGTCTCAATGAGATCTTTTTATTTTCTGTCATTAATTTTTGCGACTCTTCTCTATTCTTTGGCTTCTGTGAAAATATAGGGAGGGTGATCTGCTCCTTTTATACTTTCGCAAATGAACTGACAAGAATATGAGGGCAACGGGGAAAAAGAGCACATCACATCGGCAGCCATTAAAGAATAAACTCTGGTTTGCGAGCGGAGTTCACTCTAAAAAAATTCACTAAGGGAAGAGCCGAAATGATTTGTTATGCGGAGCACAATGCATTTTGAAGGCATTATATTTTATTTTATTCCACAGTCGAGCTGAGTGCATTGTACCTCACTACAGTTTTTTTTATTTACAGCTTAGAGTTATCCTTAAAATCGAGTTTTAAAGGAAATCTGGGAAGGACTCTGACACTCTGTACACTTCACGGAAATTTTTTGTACAATTTATTTCTAAATTGAGTTAATTACTTCCCCATTAAAAAAGGACGAGTTCAACATAAAAGGGAGAACAGCAGTTTTACACATATTTTGTTAAACATTTTTTTTTGCAATAAGAGAGAAAGTGAAAGTTGCGGGGAGAGTAGGACATACATTTTTTAAGAAACGAATCTATATCCCTTCCGTCGAGTAAGCAAGTGATACGCGGGGAATCTGTCGGGAGCGAAATTAGGAACGCGCACCTTAGGCTTGGTGGGGAGTACGGGGACATTCCATTCCGTAGACAATAGGCTGTGGCTTTCCAGTTGATAATGGAAGGCCGCGAGTAATAATGCCTCCACCACACTCCCGTTCCGCGCTGGCTATGGCATCCGTAGCTGCGCGAGAGAGGGGTCTAGTCACGCCACGAGCAGCAGAGCTTTTACGGCTATGGAGGAGACTGGCCGCGCTCGGCTTATCCCTCCTAATTGTGAGGGAGTCCACAGTCATGGCATTAGCTTTCCTGTTAATTGCACTGTGCACCCTCCGAATGGGATTAGTGCCTTGCCAGTCATCATCAAGGAGGGAGTCAGCGGAAGACCTTGGTAGGGGGATTATCGGTTTATTTGGTCTCATTAATTTTTCCATATCGTGCTGGCACTGCAAGACAGGATCATAGGTTGCATAATTGGTTTTGGTTTGTCGATCATGGAAATGTTCACACAGTTTCGCTCCCGTCACGGTACCTTCTGGATCATAAATTGAGCAGAGACGGCAAGGCGCCCCCTTTCGCATTAGTCTGCTGATGGATTTGCTAATGTCATCTTTGACACTGTTCAATTTGTCGTCGATGTCGTTCATTACCGGTGTGCTGTAGTAACGACGACGAACATCTTCCGTTGGTGGAAGTTGGTATGTTACAGGGACAAATGTGGGAAATGCTCCAGTGTCCTCGTCAAGATCCACATCAAGACAGCGTGATCTTGAACTGTTCGTTGCGGCAATTTTCACCGGGGCAAGTTGTTGACCCAGCTCCCGTTTCTTTTCCCACGGAACTTGCGCAGTGTACGCAATCTGATGGCTTGTCGGTAATACTAACCGTCCAGCCGTTGGCTGTTTTGAATAGAAGGCATACGAAGGAAGCTCCAGATTAGGATCTCGCTGAAACTCCTGCTCCACTTCTTCAGTTGGCGAGCCCATTGTTGCAACGTCGAGTAAATATAATGCCCTGGAAAGGATTTTTCCCCTTTTTTCTAAAAGCTCAGCAGAATGTTTTTCTAAGAGAGGAGCGATGTAACCTTGAAGAACTAGTTATAAAAAATGTCGGACCTGAATAAATTGAGAAAAAAATGTTTTTTTTAAAGTCTGCGCTTCTCAGAAGAATTTACAACAAAAACTGCATTCAAGCGCTAGGCGCTGTTGCGATAAAATAAAGTGTACTCCCAAACATAAAAGGAAAATACACCCGCAGCGATTCACAATTTTTATGCAAAAAATATCTTTTTCACTTTTACGAGTTAATTTACAGCTTCAAAGAGATTTTTTTTCTCCTAGCCTAGCACTGCATTTCTTTTTTTTACTAACCTTAAGCACTATATCCGCAAGGAAATATGAGGAACGATACTGTCTGCAGAAAATTCCTCAGTATTTTTTTTATCTCTCCAGTAAATACATAATACTTCAGTCACCACCACAGCTCCTTTCTCCAGCGAAAAAAATATAAAACGAAAAAAAGACACAAGGGATATAGGGAAAAACGGGACTGATCTTTACGAAGAGATTACCAAAAAAATAAAGACGGGAAATATATATTTATTTCCCTCCCTTTCACTTTAAAGACTGAGCTTACTAATGCAAAAAATAGGTCGAAATCAAGTAAAAAGCCGTAAAAAAGAGACTGCTCTGGGAGTGGATTATACTGACGGGATCACATATTTTCATGCATATGTACATCTTTACGGTGTGCGTACAAAGAGAATATTAGCAAAAAAATGCATTTCAGCTTCGAATCCCTTTTTTTTTCTTTGTGCAGAAAAGCGATGCCCGATGCCCGGCTTGATTTTTATACAACGTTACCAGTGGGAAAAAAAGAGAAAAGAATGCAGTATTTGCAGGCTTTACCAACTATCCCAGCGTAATACACATTTTTTACGGACGGTTTTTCATCAGTAAAAATAAAATAGAATGGAGAGGAGAGGAAAAAAAATCGGTGTCAAGCAGAGAAGAAAGAGGATATCTATCTTGAGCAGAAAGAAAAAGGAAAAATAGCGTTAAGTGATTGACTGGATGACACCAATGCTGGTTGGAAATCTTTGGCAACGAGTCAAGCAAACTCGTATCTGTTCACTACACACACCTAAAACACAATATGTGCGTGCTATCCTGTCCTGTGTGGATAATAGGCTCGGCACTCAACACAACTCCCTCTGCCATTTATCATTCATAAGCCCACTGTCCTACTAAACTCTCCCAGAATAAAAATATACAAATAAGCGAAACAGAGTCGAGTAACGAGGGAGGTATTATGCTTTCTGAGGGAGATCACCCATTCACATAATAATAAAAGGAAAAAAAATCTGCTGGTTAGTGTATGATCTGCAATTGATGTGGGAATTGTAGATGGAATGAAAGTTAAAGTTGGAGATGAGTGTGTAGCAAGTAGCTCTGGCGCAAAAACATTTTTTTTTACTTATTTACCCAACTATAATTTCTTTTACAATTCTGGTGGCTGGTGGATGGTAGCTGATCCTGCTGGGATTGCAACGGGGTGGTCCGAAAAAAAATATTTTCTAAAAAGGATTTTCCAACTGTTTTCTTTTATGTGAACATATATGACTACTTTTATATGACTGCTTATTGAATCGGCATTTTGATGTATGACTTCATGAGTGAAAATGACTTGAATAATTTCTTTGTTTGAAGCGGACGTACTTGTAAAAAATTCATCATGAATTGTTGAGTGTAGGCCAAGGTCTTCTCTTCAGTTTTAAAATAGATTTGGAACTGTTGCTTTTTATCTGCGTTATACAGCACGTGCAACGTTACCTGCGTTTGCACAGCACTGTTGACTGTGCATTCATGCATATTCACATGAATTACTTAGCTTGGAGGAACACAATAGCGAAAAAATGGAGACACCAACTCCCGTCCACAGAGACTTCACAAAAAAATGTACAACGGAGCAGAGTCTTTTGCGTATTTTTTTTTGCTATTGCTGCTCTACTGTTGCGGAACAAAATGTTTTATGAAAGAGCATCATTACTATTCCGAAATTACATTGCGGCTCGGCCAACAAAAAAAAGGGGGCATGTGTATTTCTCCCTGACTGCAATTTAAACAGCTCCTTTTTATTGACTACATTACTCCCACAACTACAGTTTTGCATGTTTCTGTAAAAAGCAGTGAAGGTCAGTGGGCAGGGCCCCTTTTAAGTTTCATTTGTCCCCGTCAGCCATCAGGCCCAAATAAATTCTTTTTTTTCCTGGGAGCTACTGCAACATAAACATAAAGGCCGCTTCCTCCAAGCACATAAAGCGAAAGGGAGCGAGAAAGCGCTACATTGAGATGAAATGGAAATCAACATGTTTATTTTTCTGCAAAGCTGGTGAAATTGTATAATGTTGCGATTTTCAGTGAAATGAAATAGCATGTCATGCGTCATTTCTGGGAAGTTCAGATTCCCCATGAAAAAAAAACTTTTCCTAGTGAAATCCGCCGCAAAATCCTACGAAAAGTTTGCAATATGAGAGAAAAGGCAGATCATTTTATTTATACATGCGGAATGTGGTGACCCTGTAAATTTGTGAAGAATTCGCTTCATCTCTCCCCCTCTGAAATGAAAAGTAATAAAGGAGCGGTAAAAAGTATTGCACTGAATTATTAAATGCGCTGGATTACCCACATCTAAAACGAAATTCTCCTTTGAAATGTCAAAAGTCTAAAGAATTTCGCATGAAAACCTGCAGGAGCGGCACCAATTCTGAAATAATGCCATACGCTCGAATGCTCCTGTCATGAACATCAACATCATCATGAAAACTGCATTTATCGTAATGGCCCCAAAAATTAGTTCAATTGAGATAACAACGACTCCCACTTCCCCCTTTCTAGCAAACTATATCATTTCCGCGAGCAATTTCCACAATTGCTCTCACAGTTGAAGAAAAGAGCGAGCGTCAACCTTGTGGTTTAATGACACCATGAATATTGGAATGATATCAATCAAGAAGAGTGCCAGCTTACAAAGAAAGTTAAAAGGACTTTTCCTTCCACAATTGTCACTTAGTTTGTAATTCCAATCTTAAAAGGAGAAAGCTTTTTTTTGAATCAATCTATTTGCACAACTACCCAACAAAACCGGAATTGCGAAAATCAAAAGCTACACCAACCAGGACAGAATCGCTGCTAGTATTTTTTTCAAGGAGAGAAGTCAAGTCACCACACACACTCGGCACTCTTCGCAAAATGACAAGTACATTAGCGCTAACAGCCTAAAAAAAGGGAGGAAACAGGAGTGAGGAGCAGATATAAAGTAAACTTTTTCGATCAGTTTAATCTGAATCTTTAATGTAGTTGTATGCCGTCTGCAGTGACCTTACTGACACACTCTTCCCTCCATAAAATAAAGTAGACGGGATGTCTCCTCTAACACTTGTATCGATTTTTGTCCCGCAGTTTTTGAAAAAAAAATTCTATTTCAAAAAGTTTTAGTGAGCTCTCTACATCTTTGATTTCATGCTTCTGGAGCACATCACATCGCCCACTGCTGGCACTATACTGCCACCCACCACCCAGCATAACAATATCGGGTAACTGGTAGCTGTGAAAGGAACAGCAGACGGGAAACTCATTCCCTATATTGATACACGCTTAATCTACTTTTGCCCTCGTTTTTCAGCAAAAAAAGTGAATCTTTGCGTGGAAGAAAAATGGCAAAATCGATCACCATTTTCTATTTACATAAGTACCAAGTACGGACTACGACATTGGAATTGGCTGAGAGCGAACTCAGCTCATGAAGACTTTGTAGTCGTGTATTTACGCAGTGGCTCAATATTGAACTGCTTGAGCTTAGCGGGAAATGGGCCGCCTGGATGTGTACCAGTGTCAACACTACTTATAGCTTATATGACGTACACAATGTCAATACGAAAAAAGTAAAACTTGTTTAGCAATATTACTCTTGAAAAGTTTGCGTGCTTGAAGGAGTTTAAATATTTTACTAGCGCTGTTTCAAAAACATGTCTCCTTTCATGTGTTTCTCGATGTCGTACGGATCACTTTCATCACTTAAAATATGTTTCTCTTTCTATTGAACTAGCCTTGATGGCGTTATCTCAAGCATGAGGAAATCGAAGGTGAATTTCCTTTTTCACTCAGGGCAATTTTCGAAATGGTGCAATGCTAGAGTTGCAAAAATATTTAGGTATCGCCATGTTTCTTTTTTCCATATGCTTTTTATGGAGGTGTGAAGTGTGATTCTGCCACGTATGCTTTCTCCAGTGGAAGGTTAGCGGAGCGTAAAAAAAGATATATATGAGCTGAGTATGTTGTTATAGGGTGGTCCATTAGTAAAATATTTTTTTAAAAGAAAGAATTCTTCGCACTGTACCTGTTGGTCACCCAGATTCTTGACACGACAGTTGAGACGGGCTGTTTGACCCACTACCGCTGTGACATTCCGCCTTCCAACGACGTCAAAGTAGGGACGCCCTTTTTCTCCTCCAGAATGGAATGTATTGATTCCTGGGAGCACGTCAGAAGTTTCCGCTCCTGTGTATCAAGTTAACAGAACAGACAGATGTAGCATTCAGTTATTTAAAAGGCAGTTACATTTATTTTTTACAGGTATTGCTGATTGCACTGGCGATTAGCGTGACATCGACAAATAAAAGATAAAACGAAAATATCTGTGAAAAAAAATCAGAAAAATGTATTTATTTGAGATGACTACTTCATTGCCTATAACATCCCTTAAAGGTAGTTGGGGCATCTTGAGAAACCGATATGAAGTTGGAGAGGTTATAGAGAAAAAATTAAAGGATGGAAACGAGTGGCCATTCAATTCCCAGATGTATCTGAAGACGGGAGTAAAAGGATGTTATAGGGTGTAGTGGCATTTTAGTCGACACTCAGCAGTAAACGTCTCACCGAGCGAGAGAAAGAGGAGCAGCCTCAGCTGAAAGGTAAGCGAAAGGAGCAAAGATGGGAATGAGGGGAACACACGTTGCTACAACTGCACAGAACACAAATCAAATGCCAAAGTGACAGGAGAAAATTGGAAGGAGAGTGAAAGGCGACAGAACCTAAATCAGATTGCAACCCAAAAAAAAGTTTTTCGCTTTCCGGAAGACAGACAGACAGTCACCACACACAGACTCTGGCCACTTGATATTCCCAGTCCTGATAAGAAAAAAAAGAATACCGGGCAGGTACATGCAATAGTAGCCGTAGCTATGTGAAAGAAGAAAGAACAAGTACCGACTTATTTCTTCTTTTTCTCTTTTGTTGGCATGCTATTTTTTTTCTTGCTGGAGCTGATCTATACGAATTTTTGCACATTCGGCATATTCTATGAACAGAGAGCGGAAAAAAGTTCTCACAAAAAAGTATTTTTTGTCTGTTATGTTCCGGCGTTTAAGCGTCGGACACTTTCTCCTTTTCTTTCCAGTTTCCATACAATTATTTTGGCAGGAAAAGCTGTACTGTACAATCGCAATGCGCCATGTGTGTCGAATCATCTCTGAAAATATCAGCAGATTACAGAGTACCTGACATCTCTGCAGCGGATACAGTGTGCGGACAAGAGTACACTCGTAAGCCGAATACAAAGGCAAAACAAAAACAAAAATTTACCTTTTTTCATATCTCCCAACAAATTCTATGGTGAGGTTTCACCCTGCTTTCTATTGAGTCCCTTTCATTTTCCTATTGTTAAAACTTGGCATTCTGACACTGATCATTTTTCTCATTATTAGAGCCTCCTCAACTCAATACAGATTACGTAGGTTTATCCTTGAGGCTTTGGGGAGGCAAAGTCAGAGGAAAAAATAATTTCACCTTGCAAACCCCGTGTGAATGACCTCAAAAGACGTAAAGTGATTGCTGGAATGACGACGAAGCATTCCAAACTTTTGGAAGTAATGTTATGCTGCCAGGGGAGTTTCATAATTGGAAATATTCTCCTGTGAGATTTGTGGCTAAACAACTTCGCCAATGTTCATTAACTCCTAAAATTAAATGAAAATGCTAAAACATAAAGTGCAATTTTCAATCCAAGTGCACAGCAGTGAGAGGTACAGAGCCAGAAATATTCTGTAAGTCAGCCAGGCCCACATTGAAAATAAGAGAAAGTGCGAAGGGTGAAGACAGAAAGAGAAACTCTGTCTTTCCCTTTCCACGAGCAAAATCGTATATATCACATAAAGTTTTTTTTGCCAGTTTGATGATGGCTAGATATAAATGAGCTAGAGAGAAAAAATTAGATAAGGAGGTAGGAGGAGTGTAGCCGAGTTTTTGCTAAAAGGAAGGAGGTAAAAACTAGTATTAATAGGACGTTATATAAATTCTCGCGTTATTTACAGCAATGAAGAGGTAAGAAAAAAGCGGGCGGTACACTTTTTTTTCTTTTAGTATCTGACTTTTTTTCTGCAAACTAAGTCAACTTTCACTTTTTCCCTTTGTCTCCATTAAGCAACTTTCCCGACTCCTGTTTTTTTCCAGTTCTCGTGCGTGATGTTATCTTGAAAGATTTGTTGACGTTATAAATATATAGATATCAAACCCCTTTCCAGCCATATAAAATGAAAAAAATGAAATGCGCTACAGAAGCGTACAAACGTTCCATCCCTAGCTCTCTTCTATAAATGCAGCTGATCTTGGGAAAGGCATTTTATACGCAGCAGCAGTTCTCTTCAAAGATTGATTCTGATCTTTTGCTAAAAGTATCTCGTCCAAGTTCTTCTGAAAAAAAAAAACATTTTAAAAGTGGTGCCCAGAGAAAAAAGCATATTCACTGAAAGGGAACAGTTACTCTGTTACATAACTTGCTTCCGAATTTTTTTTTTTTGAAGTCAAGCATATTCCGCGTGTAATCAACTAGTAGTCAGGTGAAATCTTGTCTGTGATAAAAGCCCCGCACATCAAGAACTTTTTTTCTTCTAGTGGAGCACCAACTGACGATGATAGCTCACTAACTGTAAAGTGAGGAGAAAGTGTAGGACGAAGCTGAAAGGAAAATAGGTACTCCCTTCGTGCTTATCCATTCTCAAACTTCCTTTTAAGATATTTGCTCATACGGTTACGGATACACAGTTGCAGCCAAGTGGCATTTTTTCACTTCCTATATATTATGCCAGTCCTATGCGTAGTCATAACCCGGCACGACGCGCACTCAGCAAGAACTCCATTTCTGTTACTCCTCATGACTCCGCTATTTCTCTGAAAAGTATGCAGTACCCTTTCCGGCAAAATAATTTTTCAGTGTTTGCCTACTAAAAATTTATATGTCGGAGATGTTATTTTTAGTGCCCCTATCCAGACAAGTATACCAGTTTATTCACCTTCCATCCTGAAAATGTTAAGGAATTTAAGGATCTTAGAGGAGGATCAAAAATGGAATGCCATTAGTGAAAAAATATATTTTTCGTTTTGTACTGTGACTGCGAATAATTAATTTAAATCTTCGTGTTTCATTCGATACACTCTTTTCCGTACTTTTATTCTGCTTTTTGGATCAGCTCAGCATTTTAATTTTCGTGCTGTGCTGCAAACGACAGGAACAAGGACATTGTCATTTTGATCTGGCAGTCCTCCTACCTACATGATATTATCTCACGGGAGAGAGCCCCCGGATAGGTGAACGTAATTGTATCTCCGTAATTTCAACCCTGAGCACCTAATAAGGGCGCACAAGGTTACGTTCAGTAACACTCCAAGTTAGCAACTGCTAAGGTGACACACGGCAGGGCAAAAAAAAGAGAATGAAATCATGCATAAAGAAAGTTGGGGCTCCGGGAGAATGAGAAAACGAGGATGTGCGTCAAAGACACTGCTAGCCATTCCCGTTTTATGTCGTTTTTTCCTAAGCAACTTGGGAAAAATGCTTGTATAAAGACTAAAGTGAACGGCTATAAGAGTCTTTCTGTCCCTCGCCTCGCTTTCTCTCTTTCTCCCTTCCAGTATGGCCATGAACTACATCATTATCATTACGCTGAGCTCACAAGTTATTTCCTGTTATTATCCCATTGAAACTATCATGTAATGAATAAAGGAGGCGAGAGGAAAACAATAGGCCCCAGAGTCAGAACTAAAAAAACGTTGTTTTTTCACAGCAGAGCAACATCAACATGCGAGCGTCATCAGACTTGAGAAGGATTTTCGTCGTTGTGTAAAGCAAGAGAAAATGGGCAGAGTGCTTACAGAGAAGTGAAGGTATAAATGTGAGAAACGGGCGTAGCTGTAGTAAACTTTTTTTTATTAATGCGTGAAAGTTGTGTTTTACTCCCTTTTGTTAAATTAACAAGATTAACCTCATTTAATTTTGTGAGCAGAAGGCAAGCTGGTATGCATAGACTTACGGTACAGACTAACAAAACCTCACAAGCTCTACATACCACATCGTGCCTACAATTTCAAAAATTTGGAACCTCCAAATCCATCTTTAATACAACTAGTAGTTGGAAATTCGGAAGATTTTTTATTGGCGTTTTTGTTTGCAATTTTTTTTGTCTGTATGCGTACATCAAG
The DNA here is from genome assembly GCA_027744115.1 of Acrocyrtus sp. NNG-2020. NCBI lineage: Eukaryota > Metazoa > Arthropoda > Collembola > Entomobryomorpha > Entomobryidae > Acrocyrtus > Acrocyrtus sp. NNG-2020. Next base: position 2,281 of record JAHZND010004581.1, on the reverse strand, counting down.
CACATGAGATGAATCATTTACAATTTCAGAATCTGAAAAAGGTAAACTTCAGATTTTGCAATGTCAACAGGTAAATTACAACAATGGACTCCCTTTGTTCAATTCTGAGCAAATAACGCTCAACGTTCCTTCGTTGTTTCAATAATTTCTAAAGAAGTCAGCTATGATTCTGATGAAATGCCGTCTACTATGAAGTTGAAAATCCATCTGGTAGTGGAATCCGGATGTATAAAACCGTTCAAAACTAATCTTTATTTTTGTTTGTCGACTGATAGGAACTAATAGGAAATAGTTATCATCGTATTTTGTCGTGATTATTCTATACCCAACCTCCAAAACAATTCTGATGAAATGCCGTCTACTATGAAGTTGAAAATCCATCTGGTAGTGGAATCCGGATGTATAAAACCGTTCAAAACTAATCTTTATTTTATAATGCATTTCCTCTTTTCTGTGTTCCCGTTGTATTTAGGAATAATCTTTGAGTGTCATAGTTCCTTTGCCAATTTACTATATTGCTTATAATCAACCTCAAAGTGAACTTCTCTGTGATTTTGAAACGCTCACAGCCTCACTTCGCATTTCATCTCATTTTCAATAAACACTCTCAACCAGCCACCCACAAACTATAATTATTGCTGCCTTTGCCCACGGCCAAGATTGTGATTGGAGCTTTCCCCTCTCGCGAATCAAGGGAAAGAAAGCCAGCACGCACGGCAAACTACTAAGAGCACTCCCCAACTGGCAACAAAAAGGGACTAGTTTCTAGCGATGATATAAGCATAAACCTCTTCCACTTTTCCCCTACCCGAAAATGGGCTTGGGAGGAAGTAGCTGTTTTGAGACTCCAAAAGATGCATGCAACAAAACAGCACTTCAGAGAGGAAGAAAACGAGGAGCCTCACGGAACCACTAAATCTTAGTAAAAGTCAGCGATCTCATCATCATCCATTTTGTATCATCACCTAAGCCTCACACAAAGGATTATTTCTTTCCTCGTTAACCCAGCTTTTATAATTTTGCTCGCATGAGGAAGCATTTTAGTGATATTGTGCCCAGCCAAAACACACACGTATGAAGAAAAGTTATCTCTCTCCACTCCTATATACTCCTTAACTCCCTCTCTCCCCTTCCCCGTCCTTTTACTTATTCAAAACAAAATTTCCTAACAACAATCATATTATTACCATCACCATCATCATCCTCATCACGAGCACTTACTTACTCCCTGTCCTACATAATGATATAGGTAAATAGTTTTCATGAGTTTACTACACTTTACTTCAGCAATAAACCCAGCATGGCGGGGTCATAAGAACAGAAGAGAGATTATGTTTATGCTTGCACATCCTGGGAAACTTCATAATAATTTTCCAACTTTCCCAGTTAAAGGTAGCATGATGGGATGGGAGAAGAGCCTGACATAGATTATATTATCGCAGACTAATATTAATCGGATGGAGTGCTGAAAATATATGAAAAAAATGTGCACAATGAAGATGAGCTGCTTTTCTAGTGGTAGCCCTACCAAAAAAAATTATATAGAGGCTGTGAGCTACCTACCTATAATAGCACATTCTGCTCTTTTTTTCGCAGATCTTCACCAATTTTTTCCCTCTCTGTTCCTCTCCTCCACACACACATCAAGAGCAAGAGCAAACCCCTGAAATACTTTTTCGTGTTCATGATGAGAGTTAATGTGATAAGTGCTGTCTGTACACCCATAAAATACACAATAATACTTTTCTTTTTTCCCGTCTCCCTCTAAAAACATAGGACGTTTTGCGAACTTTCTCCGCACTCCTAATATTTGGTTTTTAGCCAGCCATTCACTCACGTACTTATGATTGCTATTTTCATTATTACCTCACTACTCACATCTCGCATCTTAGCACTCTCTGCTTTTTTTTCTCGCGAAAGAAAAAAAATACTACGCGCCAAGAAGAGGGAACAGAGAAAAGGGAGTTGGAGCAGAGTGAATCAGTCTACCGAGGAGACGGTGTTATATATTTTTTGTACTATGGCACATGCCCATCCATACCGTCGACAGCCCCTTTTTTTCTGCTAAGTAGGCAGGGGAGAAAATGCCAGTGTCGGATTCTTTAAGGGTGGGTGAAGTAATTTTGGTTGAGAAAGTAGCGTAATCAGTTTCCAGCCAACGAAATGATGAAAGGGATCTTGTAATAGTTATCTCATTCGTTTTTGTTATTGCGCCCACTATATATTTGAAATTTATAGGTGGTCCCAAACTGAAAAATGTAGGTCATTGTATAGTGCAGAA
>JAHZND010004580.1:0-28969 GCA_027744115.1 Acrocyrtus sp. NNG-2020 | reverse complement strand
CTGCCAACTCATTCCAAACGAATCTGAAAAGGAAGCCGCCGCCGAGAAACGCAATCGGCGACAAGCTTCTTGAAGAAGAAATTTTTTTCTTCATCCCCTCTAATTCCGACATAGCACGGTTGTATGCGTACACCAGTTGATTATGTTTTTAAAAAAACGGTTTAACTTCTGTTATCTCTTTATGAAAGTACGCAATGTAGGTGTTTGTGGTGTCACACACATGCCTCATATCACATCACATATTCGTACTTTTTATGCTTTTCTTCTGTTATCAGGACTTTTCTGTTGCAGTTAGTATTTTAATTTATACTTGATAAAGTTAAAGAATGGGACACATTAAATAACTTAGCAAGTGTACTCTCCTGACAAGAAAAATGGGCATTTTAAGGGTATGAAAATGATGGCGATAATGATAAAAATTCGTGCCTTTTCTTGGTGTAAATGATTTGGAAAAAAGTGAAAAGAAGAGGAAGATAAGATGATGATTGTGGTGTAGTGTCCGGATAAAAAGAAACTTAAAAAGGATGATGATGGTGATCATGATCATATTAAACTTGCAGAAGTGAAGGACGCATAGCAAGTGAGATTTTCTTTTCATCTTAATTCATGCGATTTTAAAGGATGATTGCTATGAGATGATGACTGAGAACAGCTTGCGTTAAAAAGTGCATTTATACGCTCCAATGCATCTATTCCTTTAGCTATTCTTCGTAGATTCAGGAAGACCAAATACAGGAATGATCTTGGTACAATAATATGCACAAAGTCTTGAAAAGTTCACATTGTTTCTTTACCCAACCCTGTAAAAGCGCTTAATATGAATACTTTAGCAGGATTAAAATATTCACTTGCTGACATTTTCACTTGAAATTTTACCACTGCAAATCAGCTTTGTTAGTAGATTACACTAGTTTAATTACTCTTTCTGTTTTGACTTTGGGTATTTACTTTTTTGGGTATAAAATGTTAATTTTGTATATATTTTTTTTCTCTTTTGTTTTCTTCAATAAACAAAAGGCCATTTTATGGATCATTCAGGTGCAATAAGTCCTGCTTTTGGTATGTCCGCTGGATTACCACCAGGATTTGGCACTGCCGGAATGCCACCACTTCAACAGTTACAAGCTCACTTGCTAAGAAGTGGACCTTTGGCAGGATCACTCCCTGGGTCGCCTTTCCTTCATCATACAGGACTGCTCCACGGTTCGCCTTTCTCAGCCCATCAGAGTTTGTACATGCCCAACATCCACCACTCTCTTAATATCAAGCAAGAAGGGGAAATGACGCCAAAGGCATCACCGGGCGTTGGCGCTGTCAGCAGTACAATGGATGTTGATGAGGTTGGCATAATAAGTCGGAAGCAGAAGGTTAGAAAAGAACCTGCAACGACCACTTCTGGAACTAATGGGGAAGAGAAATGTGATATCGACAATATTAAAGATGAGCCAGCAGACTTTGTAGAAACGAACTGTCATTGGAAGGACTGTGGACTGGAGTTTTGTACGCAAGAAGAGCTTGTCAAGGTAAGTTCATATTTGAAATTATCGTAAAAGCAGACCAAATTGTGTGACTTTATCTAATAGTTTCCTCATTGGCTTCCTTTTTTTAAAAAAAAACAGCATATTACAACCGACCACATTCAAGCTAACAAGAAGTCATTTATCTGCCGATGGAAAGACTGTTCTCGGGAGGAGAGACCGTTTAAAGCTCAATACATGTTGGTGGTCCATATGAGACGTCACACAGGGGAAAAACCTCATAAGTGCACGGTAAGAAAATAAATAAATGAATAATCTGATTTTGAACTGCAATTAAAGGAAATTGGTCTCAAACTGCTTGTTCGAAATTGATAAAATATGCAACGGAAGAAAAAATCGAACAAGAAACCAATCAGTTTTACTTCGAAAATTATCCTTGTCTTGGCACGTTCTGGTATCTTAATGTTTTAAAAATATCGCCAATTTCATACTTGTTCCCCTCCTTGCCTCTTTGCCATGAAAGCGAAAGCTTAGAAAGAAATATATTTTCCAAACGTGAGTCGTTCTCAACCCAAGTGTCAGAGGAGCAAATGCCACGCTAACAGTCAAAGTACAAACAACCCTTAGAACATTCCGTTTCTTTAGCATGATTGCAAATGCCATTAAAAACAAGTGCTATTTAAGAGCAAACGTGTTCTAAGAAGTTAAACTCGACTAAACAGCGTAGAGATAAAGATTCATTAGGCGAATAGTGTTGACATTTGATAAAGACTGGGTCGCCGACTACCCCGACGTCTCATTCACATCTTTTTTTTACAAATAGGCTTACGCGCAAAGCGTCAACCAAAATGTCATGATTTATCTGCGAATTGTTATTTCTCCCTGATTTGCTTCAAGAAAATGGTTATTGCCGCAACGAACAAAAAAGTAATTATATTTTTGTGTGAAAGAATTCCGTTCATATTTGATACCTGAACATATTCGAACTTTAAACTGTGTGAGCTGTGTTGAAAAAGAAATAGTTAGTCGTTCGGTGACAGACTTTTTCCAACCATGATTTTTTTTGTTTTCTAAACTTAAGCAAAATTTATCTACACGATTTGCTTTGAAAAAATATCTTGTAAAAATGTATTATCAATCAGTTTCCGAACCAAAACATGTATCATGTGTGGAGTGTGACAGAGGATGTTGCGGCAAAATTTTCTTACAGTAAAAAGTTTTTTTTTCTGCTGTTACTTGTAGAATGAGCATTTTACAGTTAAAAATGTAAGTTATGGCATGTTTCTGTGAAGAGGATGATGATATTACGGTTGAACTCATTAGCTATGGAAAGAATTACGGCTTGTTTATATACTTTTGATGGCATGCACGCAGTGTTTAATACGTACAAAGTTGTTTCCCATTACGGCTATGATTTTTTCAGAGTTGCCAAATGTGCAATTTGAATCCGTTTTTCGACGTAGTTTCTCTGATTGAGTTCCTTGTATTTTTGTTACACTGCAGTGCGGCCTGTTTAAAGATTTTTTAAGAAGTGAGCTGCGACTCATTGGCAATGGCGACATGTAGTGATTTACTTGATGTAAAAGTTAGCTTTCTTTTAGCTCTAGAAAGATTACTTTTTATCTTTGACTCCTCTGCATGCGGAACATATAAACACAAAGTAACTTTGACGAAAAAATGTTCGTCTGCAACGGTACAGCGCGGCTAAACCACTCATAAGATGATTGCATGCATAATAATTATCTTAAACATTTTTCACAAGCAGCTAAGCCCCCTCATGTTTGTAATTGCAAGTTTGTAATTAAAGCCGATTTGATAGTTAGTTTAATGTACAGCATATTTTTCCAATGTGAATTCATAGGTGAAAAAAGAGGAAGTTAAAAAGAAGGGTGTTTACATATTTTTTGTCGTATTAAAATTTTTGGGTAACAAGGGAATAAAAAACGCAATTTATAAAGTCTTCCTAGGTGGCAGAATTAAACATCTAATTGCTGAAGTTTAATGCATATACTTTGAAGCTGGTCCTGACGTTTAATGTTATTTTCTTTCAGTTTGAGGGATGCTACAAAGCATATTCAAGACTTGAGAATCTTAAAACTCATCTCAGATCGCACACCGGTGAGAAACCGTACATGTGCGAATTCCCTGGATGTACCAAGGCATTTAGCAATGCTTCGGATAGAGCGAAACATCAAAATCGGACGCATTCTAATGAGGTATGTAATGCGTGTTTTGTATCTTTTGTCGTGATCAATATAGTTGATGTGATATTTAATTCTAAGTTTTATTTTTATCGTCTTTCTCGTATTTTAAAATCGTGATTTTGAGATCTAATCGAAAGCACGAAAATCATGTCTAAATCAATATATGATATAGGATTTTATTTTAATAAAGTGACTCTAAATGATGTGCACGGGCTTTGCGCGTGCCATCGTAAAACGTTAATTTTTGGTTGTGTGTGAGTAAATTGCAAGTATTTTTTCTTTGAACTCTTTTAGAAACCGTACGTTTGCAAAGCTCCTAACTGTAACAAACGGTACACGGATCCCAGTTCGCTGCGAAAACATGTCAAAACAATTCATGGTCCTGACTTCTATGCAAACAAAAAGCATAAAGGGAATGACCATCCAAGTCCAGGGGATAGAATGGGCAGAGACAATCATCATCCCTCCAGCCCTGGAAATGAAGGGTCTCCAAGGAGTGAGGGAATGGGTACCAAAACTGCTAGCGTGTCCAGTCCCAGCATGAAATCAGAGGTAAGTAGGAATTTTAGTATGATTCTTTCGTGATTGTCAAGAGTGATGTTACTAATCTTGTATGACCTGCTCAATTTTAGGATCCTAGCTCGCCACCTCAACATAGTAGCCCTGGTGGAGCGTCAACAGGCACTGATATGAATGGAGAATGTCCCATGGATGATCCAATCAGTGACAATAATGTTAGCACGACGAATGATCTTTCTGATGGTTATACGGACCCTTCACCGATGATGGCACCTGCTTGGGACCTGAAAGAAGAGGAGGAAGAGGTTGAGGGTGTAGCCGAACTTCCAGAGTTGATGATTGGAATTCCTGTTGGGGGCAATGGAGATGAAGGGGGAATGGGTATGGGAATACACGACAATGCCAGAAATAGGTTCAGAAGTAGATTGGGGGCGAAAGGAATTTCTGATCCAATGCCACCTCTTTCTCATAATCATGGTAAGTATAATTCAGGGAGGAAATGTTATGCTTGGAAATTGGAATGTAGACAGAATAGACAGGTTGCTTATGTAATTATTTGTGTCATTAAAGGTCCGAGACGCGGGTTTGGCATTGATAATCTCAATAAACGCATTACTGATCTCAAGATGGGCCCGACAGGTGGATCTCCAGGGTCGATGTCTATCGACAATGCCAGAAATAGGTTCAGAAGTAGATTGGGGGCGAAAGGAATTTCTGATCCAATGCCACCTCTTTCTCATAATCATGGTAAGTATAATTCAGGGAGGAAATGCTATGCTTGGAAATTGGAACGTAGACAAAATAAATAGGTTACTTACGTAATTATTTGTGTTATTAAAGGTCCGAGACGCGGGTTTGGCATTGATAATCTCAATAAACGCATTACTGATCTCAAGATGGGCCCGACAGGTGGATCTCCAGGGTCGATGTCTAATGGAATGAATGGATCCGATCTCAATCCTCGACTTCCTCACTCTAACATGGTAAAGACAAAGACGCACAACGAATTTTTAGTTTATACTCCGCTACACAGCTAAGATAGTTATAAATTAATTTAATTAATGCTAACTGTTTCTTTTAAATATTTTGTAGACTGTTTTAAAAGCGCCACAGTCTGTTAGTGGAACCAACCGCCGTGACAGTGGCAACTCAACAATCAGTTCATTTTATGGGAGTAGCCTTCGTTCTGATGGGGGTTGACAGGTGGATCTCCAGGGTCGATGTCTAATGGAATGAATGGATCCGATCTCAATCCTCGACTTCCTCACTCTAACATGGTAAAGACAAAGATGCGCAACGAAGTTTAAGTTTACAATCCGCTACGCAGCTAAGATAGTTATAAATTAATGCTAATTGTTTCTTTTAAATGCTCTGTAGACTGTTTTAAAAGCGCCACAGTCTGTTAGTGGAACCAACCGCCGTGACAGTGGCAACTCAACAATCAGTTCATTTTATGGAAGTAGCCTTCGTTCTGATGGGGGTCAAAACAGTCGTAGATCAAGTGCAATGTCTCAAGTTTCAGCAGCGCTACAAGGAATCTCACCTTCTACAGTAAATGGCCGTGCTGTAACAAATGCCTCCCCATACGATCCTATTTCCCCTGGAAGTTCTCGTAGATCAAGTGGAGTTGAGCAGCAAGTTAGCCATGCCGCGGATAACCAGCCGAATTCTTTGGCGTCATCCAGTAACACACTGACTTCATCAGTGCAAGCTCATTTTCAGAGACTCCATCGACGAGCCTTAGGCCTAAGCACCGACTATGGGCAGCAAGGTAACGACGACGGTTCATCCAGTACACTCGCTCTTCCACCGCAATCAAATGGGATGCGAACAGACACCTCTGCTTTTGCAGCATTCATAGCTGCAGGACGGCCGATTGGAAACTCACAAGAGATCAGGCGCATGTCAGATCCTTGTAGCAGTGGAAGTCGGCAACCAGGTGCATTCAATGGGATGGCTCATCATCACCAAATGCACGCTTCATTTTTGCAGCGCCATCAGAGTCATAATAATTTTGGACACAACAACAACAATGCCAATGGAGCTACCAATGGTCAATTCCACGGTCATCATCACGCCAATGGGAAGGTCGATGGTTCATTTGGGGATGACTTCATTATGCCGGATGATATGGCCACATATCTTTCTGAAGTTCAGGGAGGAAATAGAATGGCAAACAATATGAGCAATGGCTGTGACCAGGTTAGACCAAGCACTTGCCCACCTGCCTCAGTAAATCAACTCCCTCCCCCACCTCCATACAATCAAGCAGTTGCTGGCCACAATCACAACAGTAACATTAGTCAAAACGGATGTAGACAGAATCCTCATATGTCTCAGCAGAACATGCCACCGTACAACGCAAATGTTCCTAGTAATGGGTACGGAAATATGAGCGTTGGAAGTCCTGCCGCCTACGCTAATAGTGTCAACGGTTCTGCAGCAGCACCTAGCCCATACACCCAAGTGAACAGTCCTGCCTACTCACACGCGTCAGTAATGTCTCCCAAGAATCCCTCAGTTCCTATGCATTCTCCCATGTCTGTTGCATGCATGAGTCCTGCTGCAATGATTCCACCGAGCCCTTCCTCTGTTCATACAAATCCAAATAGTCATAGAAGTAGCCAGGCACCCAATGTGCCACAAATGAGCAGAAACACCAATAGCATGATGGGTACCTCTTCAAATGCGTCCTACTGTCCGCCACCTCCATCGAATGGTCCTCAACAAAATCCCGTTCAACACTCCTCTCAACCTCCAGTTCCTACCCAACCGAATCAGAATTACACCTACCCATCAAGTGACCAATTTCTTCATAGCTATCCAAATAATGCCTATGGATCAAACGGTTACGGTCCAAATATGTACCACCAGAACAATTCCAATGTGCAAACGCAGCAGTACAATCATCAGCAAACTCAGCAACCAAACGCTAATGGCAACTTTTACAATAGTAATGGCAGCCACTACCCATCAAACTACGGTGGCACTAACCCGCAGGGTAATTACGCAGCAAATGGAAATCCAGGGTCCTCTCAAAACTACGGTTACAACAACAATAACCAGCAGCACTATAACTGCCAGTGTCCCCCAAACCAACACGGTGCGTCAAACAGAAGTTCTCACCATCCCCATCACCAACAACAGTCCCAGCAAATGTACTGGCAGCAAAATCAATCCCATCAGCAGCAAAACACCAACCCATCTCAAAACTCTTCAGCTCCAATGTATGGACAAGGACAGGGACCTCATAACCAGGCTCATCCTCAAGGTCAATGGAATTCACAACAAAGCACCGTTGGTCAGCAGAACAGCGCTTACCCACATAATAACTGGAACTCCTCGCACTGCTATCAGAATAGCAACGGAAATGCTCACAACTCGGCAGCTTTCAACAAGTGTGGTCCCCAAAATGCTGATGTAAAACCTTTCAGAAAACATCAAGTTGGCTCCGAAATTCAGTGCCAGTCTGTAACCAGCCAGAGCCAATCTAATCAACGATTACCTGCCCCTGCACAGTGCCCTGCAAACGCTAGAGGTAACGCAGTAGCACCTACCCCCAACAACGGCAGAAATAATTCAAATAATAACAATCCTCCCGTGGGTATGCGAGCCGACACTTATCAGAGAACTTTGGAATACGTTCAGCAGTGCCAGTTGTGGTCTTCCGGAGAGTACAAGCCGTCCGCAAACAGTGCTGTCGCTGGTGCTGCCAACAACAGGGATTCATGCAATCCTTTGTCCCCTGACAGTACAACTACTGATGGAAAGAACAAAGGTAATGCTAATGCCAGCAATAACGGTAATATTAAGCCTTCGGTATAATACATCGAACTTACTGATCAGCCTTGTAGAACAGATAAAGACAAATTTCACTTCAGAACCACTTCAGATAATGAATGCAAACTTTGTGCCATGTAATTTATAAAATTCTATGGTTGAGACTTTTTTCTCAACTTAACTTAATTTTTATGTAGTTTATGAAACCAGCCGATCATTTGTGTCGAGATTTTTGAATTGTTATCTGAAATGGAACCCTATGTAAATTAGATAAATCATCGATAGGGATAGTTATGCTACCTGATTGTGAATATTTCAATATTTATGTTTTTTAAAATGTGTAGAGTCATAGTTGGACAAGTACATACAACTCTCAGTTGTCCGATTGTGTTTACTGTTACTATAATTTTAGTCTTTAGTTTCGTCCAGCATGTTCCTATATGCTGGTGATATCATACCCCTCGGTATTAGCCCTTGTAAACTATCATTTGTATAGATTTATGGTAATTGCAATTTAGGTAACTTTAAGCTTAGGTCTAGATTTCTAAGTATTCTCAGTTGTAATCGTAGGTTGACCATTTGTTTTCTTGCTGTAAACTCAAACTTTGTATTTAAAAAGTCACTGAATCTCGATGTAAAGCAACGTTTTCATGATAGTGGCCTTCTTAACGAGAGTAATAGGAGTGAAAGAGCGCTGATTGTAACATGATCGTGGATGCGCATGCCTTTTCCAAATGTAGTGTATTTCGATGTGCATTATTAAAATAAACTCTTTGTCAGTATTCTATTTATGATCTAGTAATCGGACTCGTAGTTTAAGTTTGCCTTAATGTAATTTTAAAGTAAAGTATATCATGTTGTATCCTACCAATTTATCTAATTGTGACTACTGTTCAACATAGTTTCACTGACCCAAAAAAATCGGAAAAATTAAATATATATATGTATGCTTCGAACTATTCTGTTTTAGATAGCTGGGATTTATCACTGACTGTAATTAACTGTTTTGTGTTTAGATTTTACCTTTAGAAAGGGAAGTACGTGTTTATTGTAATTAAATGTTGCACAGTGAATGTGATGTAATAATATTAGATCGAATTATGTCAGTAAGTTTTAACTATTGCTATTGTTAATTTTAGTCTGTGCATGACTTCGTTTTAAGTTCGAGAATATGAATATGTTATTTGTATAGGATTAAGTGCTAATTTTAAAAATTAAAAGTGTAAGAATTATATGAAGTGTAACAATACTGATGAAATTGTGAACATTGAAATCAATCAACAGAAGAAAGATAATAAAGAAATACTTGATTTTGAATTTTAAAAAAACCTGTGCAGACTTCTTTTTTCCTTGGATGGTAAAATTGAGTATCGGTTTAATTACCATTGTCTTTAGTCTTTGCATAAACAATACTAATTATCAAAATCACATAAAAATAAAATAAGTACTAACATAACTAGGCTCAATCCATTGACATGAAAGCCTATAGAAAGGAAAGGAATACTATGAAATAGCACTGATACAATTATTTTATTGGGTAACATTTGTCATCAAAGTACAGTATTAACAACAATGTAGCAATGTACTTTGTAAAAATGTAAGTAGAAGCGCTTAAATTAGTATCTAAAGGCACAGTAGTTAGTTCATTATTGTGACTTAGCTTAACTTTGTAATAGCAGCATTTTCATCTAACTGACAATGAGTACTAAAGAAAAGGCCTTAACCCTTACATGATGTACAACAATAAAAATGTACATAGCTCAAAATTGTTTTGAAGTAACTAGTTTCTCATAAATTGCTGCCACATTATCCATCTTACTTCAAATATAAGCTACAAATAAAGAGCAATTTCAGCCACCTTAATGCTAAATAATACTAGTGTCAGTGTAACATAAATTCAAATGTCATAATGTTGTTGCATGTATGTCATGATAATTTTTTAAATTGAGCCAGTCTTACCGCTCCTGACTATGGAACATCTTAGAAATCAACAACCCCAGTGTATATACGTAATGAGGATAATAATGAATAATCACAACACAACAATACGTTCAAAAACAAAAAACATTTTTTAAACATGATTACAAGTTATAAGTTCATATGTTAGTGTACTCAACGTTAAAGCTTGATAGCTAAAATGACAAATCTTGGTAACACAAGTCAAAATGCATGCCTAAGTATCTGGTTTTTATTAAATACTTAAGATTACTACATGAGAATATTTCAGCCTATTTTTTGAACAAATGTGTCAATAATTTGACATGTGTTGGCTGCTAATTACTCAGGGACAGAGTACATTTGTGTCACAGCACTCCATCCCAATGGATACGTCCACGAAGGCAACTTGCGAACTAAATCTTTCATCTCTTCTGTCTTCATGTTGTCACCAAACAAGTAAAAAGAAGCAAAATTTACGTCGACTAGAACATCTTTTCTCTCATTGGTTTGGTTTGAGGAAGTTTGCTTATTGTTAGTGTCGGCAGCTTTTACAGTTGTGCTACGGTTCTTCTTTTGAAAGTCAATTGTCACTTCTAGTGGCTTATACTCAATTCCTCTAGAGTGAAATATGAAATACGTAGGTCTATCATCTTGAATGATCCCAGTTGGTGGAGGAACGCTGTCAGTTAAAGTCCACTTCACTATGTCAAAATTCTTTCCAGGGCTTAAGTTGATTGTGCAGTGATCGGGACCAGCAAATGAAAGAGTGATTCGACGAGTCGTAGGGGATATAAATGAGTCTAGAGTCACCTCCATTTTCACACGTTCTTTGAGTTCCGGTGATAGACCAGCTCTCTTAGGAATCCAATTCGTTCTTCTGCAAAAGTGATATATTATTAAGAAAAAATGGTTAGAGCGAACCAAACTATCACTGTGACATGATAGCTGATAATATAATAAGGGTAAGCTCTTATGTGCACTAAACACATTTTTAATTTTTATTAAGAACTAAAACTATTAATTTACTAAATAAATTACCTTAAAAGCTTTCGTACTGGAAAATAATACGGCAGCCCACAATACAGCTCTGTACACTTCAATGCATCCAGATCTTGCGGATTACGAAATTCAGGAATAGTCTCGGCAAATTTAGGCAAAAAACTTTGAATATTAGGATCAATGTTAAATAACCAAAACCCTGCGTCGTTAGATTTTATGGTTGAGAGATCTGCTTGGTAGAACGTTCTATCTACTTCCTGTTTTAGATATCAAAAATATAAATTATACCTAATTGCTATTTTAGAATTTAGAATAAACGGGCAGTTTACTTATAGGAACGTAACGTATCACTTTTACTCACCACTATGTGTAATCTCATTGGTGTCTTGTCGGTGTAGGGGTTTTTACCAACGATAAAAACAATCCATACAACAATGAGTGCAAGAACAAGCGTTCCTAACTTCAGTACGGTTTTTCTGAAAAACATGAAAATTGGAACTATTCCGGTTAGCGCCGGAATACTCAATGTAAATGTTGTCAGCACGGCCACAAAAATATTTGGAATAGTCTCCGAGCCTGATCTGCCCATTATAGGCACGAAGGTATCTAAGCATCCCGTCACTAAATATAAGGAAAGTGTAAATGGAAAAGCTTCTCCTAGGAAGAGATACAGAAGTAGCCTTGGACGAGATTCTAAATCAAATTTAAATCAAATTAACATTAATGTTAATACACCTTCTCAACTCAAATAATTTTACCTGTCACTGCTACTATTATACGTACAGGCACAGTCCAAACTTATACATAATAACTTTACAGTCTTTCTAATATTAATTTGTAAATAAATTTTCAAACCTACTTGACAGTGTTTTTCTTGCTGCGTACCACCCAACAACTCCAAATAAAAGGTTGTAGGTAATACTGAACACCATTCTTGAGAAGAATGTGGTAGTCAGTAGTAGTAAAGCCAACGTTGTTTTCCCAGCAATCCATGACGTATCTTCGTTACCCTTCAGTGTCAGTGAGTAAGCTATGACTTGACCTAACACACACGGAATGCCATATATTAAGAACACTGACATTGCGTGGGAATGGAACGGGCTCAGATATCCAACAGCATTCAAAAATATGCCAAAAACTACTGCAAGTGCAATTCCTAACACCCATGCAGCAACCGTTGAGAAGACATTCCATGCCATTTCTGGAGCACTTCGGCCAGCTTTAAACAAAAAGCATTTCATAATCTTTCAGACTATGCTTTTAATTTAAAGTTAATTAAAATAAAAGTTTACAAAAAAATGATCATTTTGTACTAGTACCTTCAAACCAGGCGACGATTAGGACAAGAGTGGAAATTATTACGTTAAGTATCCGGGCAATCGTTTCTGGATAAACTACCATATACCATCCAAAGAGGTCAAAGAAAACCATCTTTTCATCTGAGTATTGTATTTGTGAGAAATCCAAATTTCCCAAAGTTTCTACCAATGACAAAATATTGGAGCCTTCATGCTGTATACTGCCAGGTGTAATGTTGTCCACATTGTCAAATTTTGTGTGATAAGCATATCCATTCTTGATAAACGCAAAATCTAATCCAGGAATCAACGCAAAGTCGCGAAATATTCTGTAATCAGTGTCTGAAGGTATTAAGCCTTTCTGGAAAATTTCTTCACCCACAACACTGCCCCAAGGGAAAGGAACTTTTTTATATGCATCCAAGAGCCATCCATTGCCTGAATAGAATAATCGTTAAAATTAATAATTTAAAATCTATTGCAAACAACAAAATAATTGAATAATATTACACCAAAATTAAACCAAACTTATTATTACTTACCAGGGCCAGTCTGAAAAAGTACTTCACGGCCTCCAGCACCTATTAATAGTTTCATAATAAAGATCGATAAAAAAATCAGAAATCAGAAAAATCTTAAATCAGAAAAAATTCCAATTTTTATTTAACATATTATTACATGGTCCATACCTGCTGCTTCAAGATTTATAAACGTTTTTAAATTTTTTGCCCATCTATGGCCAATCTCCGTAGTACCATCTTCAGTTCCCTTTAGACGAATCTAAAATATTCAGAACATATTAATAATTATTATTATTATTAAGTTTAGATTTGTATTACGCGTACTACTGGTAATGCGCACATACATGGGCATATGAATGTGTCAATCCATCTTGAAACTCTACATAGAATGACCCTGTTGGTTTCTGCACTTCGAACTCGAGGTTGTGACTAGCAAATTTGCTATTCTTTATATCAGTCAGTAATCTAAGAAGGGCATCTACAGCCAAGACATCATTTTCATGACTTCCACAGATTCTTGGGCCCACCGACGTTAGCGCTATCAAATCATTCCTAGCTCGTTCCTCTATAAAACTAACAAAAACATGACAAATAGAATCTTAGCGTAAATATTTATTTCGAAAATATCATAATTAAAACAATGTTTAAACACATCTAACCTTGCTGGATTTTCAGATATATCTGCAACAGTCAATGGATTCGGCAGTTTGTAGTCCATGTACCTCACAAAAAAGAAACTGCCTAGAATGAATAGTACAACTAAGGCCAGGGAAAGCACCGGTGGTTCTTCATCGCGTCTGTATCTCGTCCCTCTTCGGGCCCTCTCCGAATAAATATTTGGGCTTGGAAGCCCCATGTCACTGTCATCATATTTCCTTGCAGGTCCTCTAAAACGTGCTTCCATTGCAGATACACTCTGATTAACCCTACTTCATGTATAAACTCTAGTTAACTCTGTCTAGTCTTGTATGTCTAATATGTCAACTTGTCTAGTCGTCCAGGACTACGCCCACGTCTCCGACTGTGCACCAGTAATCCGCTTTCATGAATCTAAACGTAAAAATAATAAAATAAATAACATGAAGCATTTTATTAGTATTCTTCAACACCATTACACTTCACATATGAGCTATTGTATGTCCTCTGCAAATTATTACATGCATGAATTACAGTTATTTGCAGTTGTACAATTGGAACTATAAAAGTTTTCAACTACATTACTCGGAAATTCGTACCGGCTACTAGAAGTTGGTGACTGAACTGAGGCACAATCAAATCTACACTAGTGTACTAAAAAACTACTTAAGAAAGAATTTGTTCCAGCTCTTGCTACAAGCGAGAAGTAATAAAATCTACGACAAGGCACCTACTTCACAGTAACGGTAAAGTGAACAATAAGAGATTGATTGAACTCTCTTGATTTGACACCATGCACCAGAGAAAGTAACCGCAACCCGCAGTAATATATTTATACTCGGAGTATAATACTCCTTCCTCCCTAACTACAGAAGACCAACACAAAAAATATTTCTTGACTTCCTGATTTAATACCTGTGAAAATGGGAACACGCGATCAATACCACACAACAGCCAAGCACTTTCTCCGTGCCTACGTGTCCAGTTCGCAGTAAGTAGCAAATGGGGGAACCCACACTCTTATGCGGTGACCGGAAATCGGTTCTTTACATTTTTATATGCATGCATACAAAAGTAGTACACTGTGTAGACGAATAAAATGTAAGCAAAGTGGTCACCAGCAGCCAGCTTCTATTCACGCCAAGCAAGATAACGAGTGGAGTGGCCAATACTAATTAATTTACTATGTGCTGACTTTAACTTTCTTCTAACTGACAATGACAAATTGACAAACTAAGGAAATGACAAGCCAATGAACACATTTAAACTATAAAATTCCGTACCTTCACTAATTCCAAAGAAAGATATGATCTCTTTCAGCTTCGCTCGTAACGTGACCGGAACTGGAACTACAGCCGGGATAAGTTATCCCGGATAACTTACAAAGTTCAAAGCGGTTGAGGAGAAATGCACATGAGCCGAGTAAGAATGCAGTTGCACAACTGACGACACGTTACAATAACACGATATTATTGACTTTTTACTTTTCAAGACATCTCCATTGATCCTAATAATAAGAGTAAGAAAATGTCAGATGATGTGGTGCGGAGGGAGACGGCGAGCAAAACCAAACCGAGGTATAAATGTGTGATGTGATGATGGTACGAATGATCTCAATGATGATATTATGATGGTACGTGTGGTAGAAGAAGAGTAAAAGTATTTTGCCATATAGAGTCGACTAGTCAAGTGCCAACACCAAGTATAACAGAGTGCTGCTGTTGGTCATTCATTGGTGGTGATGATTTCTTGTGAGTGAATGAATGATGGAGTGAAAAAGGAAGAAGAACATGAGCAATGAAGAAGAGTGAAAAACTCGCCAGACCATAATGCAGATGACCAATCTTGTTAATACGGCAGCTTATGCTTCCCTTATTCCTTTCCATTTATTCACCAAATACTACATAATATCACATAGGTAAATGATACCTAAGTGGCTGCTGCTGCAAGGCGAATAGGAATTGTTTTATAGGAAACAGAATAAAAAGGCATTTTTGTATGAGCGCATTTTTGGATGTTGAAACTTGAAAGGGAAATGGTACGTGGTATCCAAAAATACACGTAAGTATAAGAAAAGTACACAGCAGCGCACGGAAGACAGAACAAACTAAGCCGGGTTGCTTTACTTGGCCTGAGAAAAACAAAGTGAAATCAAGTTTGTCATGAGTCAAGTCATATTTGAGTTTCACATTTCAGGCTTCATTTATGACAATATTCTGTCGCATTGGTTTGGTAAATACTTTAGTATTTTGCTCGTAGCCATAAATAAATCCCAAAATAATCCGAGTTTATGATTAATGATATGTCATAATATGGACCGATTAATTATGATGCGAACGCAAGTATGAAATTATAATGAGATTGAGGCCGAGGCTGAGTTGATATCATGCATGTCAAGTAGGGAAAGTGACAGGTCAGGATCAAAACAAAAATGAATGAAGTCATACTCATGATTCATGAAGTGTCATTCAATAATATAGCGTGGGCTCTTCAGATCAAGAGAAAACTATTATGTTGTGTGGATAACGTATTCAAAATTTTATCGGAAGATGATAAACTTGTGATTGTTATGGTTGGGTGTGTCGATTTTCAAATGCTTGATATAGCGAAGAATTCATCAACAACCTAAAATTCAATAAATATCAATGTGGGCTAGTTTCACTTAGTTTTTTAAAAACTTTTAAATTCATTTACTCTGCTGCTGCGACAGCTAAAATTATAGGTAATTTGGTTAAAGCTGAAAGAAATTATTATAGAAATTGCATTGCGGTGTGGCTGGCTAGTGGCTACTAGCTAGGTACTGCAACTGAACTGATATTTAAAAAAAACTGATGTGTTTAATAGTTTAATTCTTCATAAAATAGTCCAATAGTCGATTGCATTGTTGTAGCTAGAGTAAAATTGAATGTGTTAAAGTCAAACTACTGCGAACGCCAAGCTTTCATCATGGCATACTCTGATACTCTTTTTTTAGCAATCGCATGTAAAATTCCAGTGACAATGCGTCAATGCACTCCTGTACAACTTACTTGTATTTTATATTATTGCAGCAAGCGAATTGACAAATACCTATGCAAACTTTAAGAACAAACTGTTTAAATTCAGCAACAGGAAAATGCTATTTTGACACTTCTTGTAAATAGGTATGGGTTCAAGATAGAAAGGACATTAAATGTAATTTAAAGTAACCAGCAGCATACTTTTTTAAAAATCCACATCCACATAACGAACTTTTCACACGATGATACTGATACTGATGTTATTCAGTATATGAATACTTACAGTTATAAAAACATAAGCATACCCTTTTACTAATGTCACCGCTGCTTTTTACCTGTCTAGTAGTGTGTCTACCTAAAGTCCTCCTAGTGAAAAAAATGGGTAGGTTTTGCATACTGCACCCGCGCCCCGTTTTCAGAAGCCGACACTGAAGACATTGTTTTAAAAATATGTACCAGTTCTTAGCAAGCATTCAAAACTAAATTAGGTAACTATAGCTTATGTGCATTTAAAATTTGGGATTTTAGGTGGATACTCTAACTCTACTCTTTCAGTTATGTATGTTCACCTGTCAAGGTCACTGTTTATATTAATTGTATGTAAGCAAATAACATGGAATTTGATACTGAGTAATTAGAAAAGGATGCTAGCTGACAAGCAATCGCCCCTTCGCGTGTAGTGTTACCGACAGAATTTCGGCATTTGTGGTTCTCAAGTAACAAAAGCAATGAGCGGGCATACGCCAACTACCATGAGCATAAAAGCATCCGATCCATCCTCTAATACTGAATACTAAAGTTCTAGCGACTAAAGTTTAAAGTAAGCAATTAAGCAATTGAACCACATAATGACAATTCCCGTTGCAATGAACATAGGTACGCAAAATACAAATTCATAAACCCAAACCCAAAAGCAAACGGTTCCACATATACCTACACAGTACACACGTCACGGAAGTGGCAGATAACTGTTTGCTGTTGACTACTGTTGGCATTGCTTTTGTTTTCCTGTCATTTTCAAATTTTAACACAGTGGCATGTGCTTGAAAGCTGAACTAGCGTTTTCGTAGAACAATTTGAAATAATTTTTATCGTACTTTTGCTTGCTAGTTTATTTTATTAGTAGGTTTAAGTATTGCATCGCGCTATGTTAAGTTGGCTGGGAACTGATAGTCGTCAGTAATCATGGCGAGGCAAGCCAGGAACTAAAACTCCAAAATCTGATTATTTGATATTTGACCCAAATGACTTTAGAAATAACTTTAGAAATATCAGTTGCTACAAAGCGATTTTTGCCAACTTGCATTCAGTTGCTCAAATTACGCTGTAGAGAATAAATGTGACAGTGGGTGAAATGTCGAAATGCGAATGTAAGTGCAAAAGTAAGTGTAAAAGACAAAGTAAAAATAAGAATCTACATAGGCGCTTGAATTGTGATTCTGCAAAAATTAAGAACATGATGGCATAATACGTGAGCACAAATTACCGTATATGTAATTGAAACCCTGGCGTATTATGTAGTAACAGAATATAATAGCAAGAAACATGAAATTTTCATGCACTTGCATTTGAATTTTGACTTTGCTATATTTACTTGAAAGTTTATCTGTTTTAGTAAACTTTTTTTCTGAAAGACCTAAGCATTTGCTTCATACTAAAGCATTTACCAATTAATTCTTTTAAAATAACTGTATCCAATCTTAATCTAATTCTATTTTTTTGGGAACTGATGGAATAATGACATTAGGTGTGACAAGACAAGTAGTTTCAGAAGTAGTTGGTAGTATTAGCATATGCACAGAAGAAGAAAAAATCTACACAGAAATGTAAAGCGATGTTCCAGTCACCTAATGCCAAATGCAGAAATGGAGTAGGTAAATATATATATGTCAAAATATGCTATAGGTGTATGTGATTATGATTTATCCAATCCATGCACCATCTACATTCTACAGCGAATGCAGCAACACCTTCACAACCACGCTTTCATTTGCTTGTATAATACAATTGCATGCTACAAGCACAATTGTTTAAAAATTACGTAATTGTGTTGCACATGGTCTTGGTGAGCAGAGCATACGAAAACTAGCGGAACACGTCACTATAAGCGTCCACCGGTTCCAACTTCCAAATCAGATCAGTAAATGAAGTACATCGAACTTGACAGCTCTGTCATTTTAGCCTTTTCTGTATACCTAGATTAGTAGATGCGCGTGTAATACATATTTTGGTGTGCACATGCAGAGAACAGTTCTTTACTTTGTTACACGTAAGCAGCAAAACAAATCACTGTAGTCTTTGGCTACAGATTGGTTCCGCAAAAGCTGGACTTTACTATAACGCAACAGTCCCAAGTGCCAACTAAAATGGAATTGAGCGTTAGCATATTAAATGCATTCGTCCTTCTATGTTCATCTAACTCTCCAATTGTCGCAGCTTTAGCCAGAAAAAAAGTACCTAATTGACAATATTGACAAACTAACTTGAATTGCGGAGACCTTATCTAGCTCGTGGAAAAAATGCATTTTACGGGGCTACTTGAAACAGTCGTAATAGAATAGAAGCCTGTCTGTTGTATAAACTTTTTCTGCAGTGCATCTGCTAAAGCAATACCGAATACCAAAATAATTTAGTATTTTTTACTTCACAATTCCTCATTTTATTCTCTATTTTAATTCAATAAATGCAGTATGCACCACTGCGCAATTTAAACCCGCTTTAAAATAGAAAATTGTTCCATACAAGGCAAAGCAATCAATCAGCCTAAAATGTAGCTTGCAGGTGTTTAAAACTGAATGCTTCAATGTTTGCAAAGTGTTCAGCATTAATCTAGAAGTGATATGATCTAAATTCATGTCCAAAAATTGATAAAAGTAGCAGGGAAATGAATCTGCACAAAAAGCAAACTGATGACGCGGTGCATGCGGTGTTTGTACTTTTATAGGATGTCGATGTGGCCACAATAATTGAGATACGCTCTAAAGCTTAACTCCTCTAGCTGCTTAAATTGTTAGTAAAAAAAACTCACAATCAGTCATGTTGTCATCATCACCTCATCCTCCTCAGTCAGATGAGCATATAAAAATTGAATTTAAAGTGAAAGATGAAATTGTAAATATAATACCTTTTCTGTTTGTTTTGGGATATTGTGGATCCATTGCAGAAAAAAAAATCCGCACCAGATTTACTATTACTGCGCAGAGTGCATGAAAAAGTAGACAGCGCACACTTCTCGTATTACTCTCCCCTCTCGTATTACATACATCCCAGCTCGTCCTCATTTACCAACCAAAGCAAGCAAAAAGAGCAGAGAATTGTAAAACCAGCTCAAAGCACAAATTTACAGCTGATGATGCTACCAAAATCCTTTTTTTGAGGGAGGACATGATGTAATTCAAAGCGGAAGTAGTACTGTCAGTTATCTCAGTGACACGACGGAGAGCNAGCGGAAGTAGTACTGTCAGTTATCTCAGTGACACGACGGAGAGCAGTCCGGTCCTTGAAGTCAGTAAAGTGACCATTGTTGCAGATATACCAATAATACGCGTAATAGTGAGAAGTTATTGTGAACGTATTTTTGAGCATGGATTGGTTTTCAGGATAAGACCATATTGAGCGAGTGAGATTTTGACAGTTTGGTTAAAGCGGAACATCTGGTTTAGTGGGCTGCTGGTGAAGTGTTGGCAAAAAAATAAACTGTTTGTGCACTGTGCAGGAGGCTGACCGCGATTTAATTTAAAGGAAATACGCGTGGTTAAAAGGTGAGTTAATACGTAATTGGGAGTATTGAGAGATAATAAAAATAATGGTTTAAATAATTAACTGATGTATAGCAAATTTACTATATCAATTAGGCGAAGACATTTGTTTGCTGTGAGTCTGGAAAATGGGAAACGCTTAGTTTCTAAATTTAGGGCAGTTGTCTGTTTAAAATTTATGGGTTGATGTTGATTGGCAGCATTAAATAAACGTTAATACTATTTTAATATTGTAGATTACTGAATTCTAGAATGCCAACTTGGCGTATGGAGTTTTCGAGTATTTTCTTGCTGTAGTGTACCGGTAGGAAATGCTGTATCTAAGTAAGTGTGAAAGGAAAAGAAAAGCAATTAGTGATAGTAATTAATTAGTCATTAGTCCACCAATGACCAATAGAACTAGCAAGCAGAAGAACCAAATAAACGTGCCGGCCTTATACCCACAACAAAATTATCCAAAAACGAAGTTCATTAAGTGTCTTGATACCTTTCTTCATTCTTCTGTCATGTTCTGTTCAATAAGACATGTGAAAGGCAATAAGTTTAATTGCCACAATCATAATTAAACGAAAGTTCTAAATGGCAGTGTTCTACATGTGTGCTCAGCTCTATTCGGCAGTGTCATTTATATGTTGTACATGTCACTGATGGATTTTTATTTGTTTAATGTATTGAGTAGCAATACTGGAATTTATGGAATGGTAAGCGATAAGCAATCCTAGGTCGTAAATCAAGCATTTTCTTGACTTGTAGTCACTGGCATTATTACCGTTGTGGGTTCCACTAGACACTGAAGTCTAGAAAGTTGAAACATATGGAGCCTGTGACAATTATAATAGCAACATCAAGAACAGAACATTGAACTTCAATTGTAATGCTTTCCCGTAGATCATGACTGGATACAGGATTGCGTATAATACAAATTAGTACAGCTCAGCACGCATAATAATGCTTACGTACTACACTAGCCAGTTTTCAATGTTGTGTAGGGAACTTCATGTATTGAAGTTATTCTGGTCAAATTGCAAAAAAATGTGCCAAATAAAACAGAAAAGAAGTAAATTGATATATTAGACTTTACTGAGCGCGGACACGGACACATTCAGAGAAGTTGTAAAAAGATAGATATCTTATTTTGTAAGATTTATATTTACACTATACTGTAGGTACATGCTTTGATGACTACGTAACCTTTATGCGAATGTTATTTAGCCTCTTGAATGTAATTTAACATCTCGAAATTTGATACCCTGTTTTATTGTTATCACAGTACCTACCTAGTGCCTAGTATTAATATCATCAAATGATGGAAGATATCATGGAACCTAATGAAGAGCAGCGTGGCAGTCTTGCTTCAATTTCCGCAAATTCAGTGCTGCAGCCCAATTCGATGGTGAAAGAAATTCAAGTTACCGCAAAGGAGATTGTGGATCGAATTAGTAATCATCAGGGAAATTCTGACCTCAGTGGTGGAGTGTTTGATGAGAAACAAGCAAAGCCCACAGGCTATGTAAAGCCTTTTACAGGATCCGACCCCTCAGGAAACTCATCCAGCGATGAGAGAGGTGACGAATTGAAGCCGGCATCAAAGGACACACAGTCAAGTTCATCTCCGCCTTCAGCTGGTGCCCCTTCACAAACAGAAAGACCAAGACGGTTAAGCTCAAAGAGTTCCAGGATGTCTGTTAGTAGCTATACTTCAGAGAATGGATCGACAACATTTGAGCAGCGGGCAGTTGAACATTTGTTGGATGTTGTTCAGGTACTCACTGACAATGACAATGAGCAGTACTCGTACCCTTCAAACTTATTATTATTAGAGCATACCAGTTTCATTCAGCCACAGCTTAATTTAAACTTCTTGCTACTGTCATTTTGCAGAAAATGGTTCAAGAAGCTCAGCCGGAAGAAGACTTCAGAATCGGAGATATGGTTGGAAGCATGCATTGGGCATATAGCGTGGAATCTTATGTGAGAAGTTTAGAAGTTGATTGGAAGACACAGAAATCAGTGTCACAGAAATTTGCAAATCAACTTTTGGGATGGATGAAGCAGTTGTTTCACTTTGGGTAGCTATTTTAAAATAATTTAGTATAATTAGTTTTAATATAATTTAGTTAATAATTACTAACATAACATGCGAAAGGCAATTTTTTACAATTTTTAACAATTATTGTTAAAAATTGTAAAAAAATTGCCTTTCGCATGGGCCGAGGCGTATTTTTGTAATAAAATATTTATTCTTTTTATATTATTCATTATAGGAGTGAGTCATCAGTTGACAAAGAGTACAACAGCATTCATCCACATTGGGATTCTAACTACGGTTTAACCTTGATCGCAAAGTTGAGTTTGCATGCCAAGTTTCCTGAAATATTGGCACAAGGATATCAGTACTTCCATGAAGCCAATAAACCTCCTGTGATTTACTGTGGAGATGATCTAGTTGGTCAGCAAATATGCTTTAGTGTAAGACACTGGCACTATTTTTTTCGAAAAAGATATTCACACACATTTGCAAGTGTGAGAATATTATGTTCTATGCTTTTTGCAAATAGTAATGACTCACGTACTCATTGACTTGGCACATTATTTGTAGCTTGGCCTTCCCTTGACTTACACTAGTATTATTAACTTTACTGAGCCAACGTGGTTTGAAGAACTGGAAACGAAGATTAAAGCAGATATCGACAAAGGAAAAATTCCTGTTGCACTTTTTGTAAATGCAGGTCTGTTTGTAGTATACATGGATTTTATTTAACAAGGAATGGTGCCCGTTTTGAAAACATTTATCATGAACAACTTTTAATGAAGCTTTATATTCATTTTAGCGGTTGAAAATTTGGAACAAGGTGCAAAGGTGGCAGAGACGTTTAAGGTTTGGACTCACTTTTATGGAAACAATGTCATTGCATATTTTCTGAAACGTCCTGAGACTAAACAAATCGGAAACAGCATGAGCATTGATTTGACACGATGGTTGAGACAGCCAAAGTTACCATCTTTGGTAAGTTACAAGTAGCATTTGTGTAGCTGTGTAGCTGTACTAAATGTAAATAAGTACGCAAATAAATTGATTGTAGGTTGATAGGTTGAATTTTAAATTCAAATAGCTAATTAGTTCTCTAATAATTCGTAGATTATGTATAAGACATCAGATAAGCTGGACACAAATGTCCTTGATATACTTGGCCTAGGATCGCCCAAAAACGAAATTCTTTGTTTTTCTCCTTGGTTAACTGTGCACGTAAGGCTAACAACCAAAGAAAAAACTAAGTACAGAACTATATTCTGATTCTGGGTTTAGTAAATTGTTATATGGCTTTTTAAAACAGGTTTTTGGAAAAAGTCGCTTCTCTGCTCTAGTTAACGAAGCTATTCACCGAGGTAAATTTCTGCTGGATATGGTACAACGACATGAGTGCCTCCACGTTGTGGTAAACATTTATTGATTTTTAACAAAACCATAAAGTAAAACATTTTCAGTTTTGCCAGCGTTTAACCAGATTAAAAATAATTTTAAAATAGCCTAATTGGTCCAAATCAAGTGATGGAAATGTGATAATATCCACGTTGACATTCCAATACAATCCTCCACATTACAAAAGTAGAAATCTGAAGATTGATTCTCCATCATCAAAGGAAAGCACAGACACAAATGAACCTAGTGCTCAATATGTTGACACTTTAAATTCCTGGGTATACAGACAGATTATTTAGCACTATCTACATAATTTTTTTTATATATACAATATTGGCACCGGATAACACTATGGTCATTTTTTATATTCTAGCTTTTCCATATTATGGAACGGGATCTGAAGGGTCTCTTATCAATTGAGTTTGTTTTTGTCGACTCACGCGGCTGGAACATTCATGTTGATGTTGCCCGGTCCCAGAAACTTTTGCCGAATGAGGAAGCAGCAATATTGGGTGTTTTTGACAGTCATATGAAAGTTCTACATGCTACAGTAAAGCAGAGATTAAGGTTCTTAGACTTGGTTAAGCAATCTGAGGAATTGGAATGGATCGACGCACATGATGCACATTGGGCAGGCCTTGGTGCCGTCCGATATGTTCCTAAATTCTTTCGAAAGACAAAACCTGTTCCAGTTCCTAGTTCTCCAGCAGGAGAAAATCCGGATGGAGAAAATTCAAATTCAGTTCCGATGAATGGCACTGGAGTTCTAATCGGAGGTGGGGACATTCTCGGCCAAAGAGATATCTCAGATCAAGAGACATCGGAAGCAAGAGGAAATATTGATCATTTGAACGCCAAAATAGTTGACAAACTGAAAGCTATTGATTCCGCGTTTTCGCTTGGTTAGTAGCTGATCAAATAAATTGTTTATCAAATGATTGTTATCATATATAAATGATATTTTTCATGTAATTTACGGTTTAGATGTTGATATATTATTATTGTGTTTAGGTGAAGCCTCTAACGGCATGTGGTGCGTCCAGTTTGGCATGGTCACTGAAGATACAGATGTAAAGGAATTGGTACGGTTAGTAATATCTACAGGTCTAGAGATTGAAGAAAGTTCCGAGTTTCTTGACAGAATGTCCGAACTAGTCAGAAAAGGTACGTTTTTAGTAATTTATTTTGATAGTAATTAGGTATTCTAGATCTAGAGATTGTGATAGCAAAATTATTTATTTCTATCTATCATGCACTCTTTGTTATAGGTATCGAAAGAGCAACGGAAGAATTAAAACGAGAAGCCGAGGAGGCAATGTGGGAAGAAGGCATTCTTCGTAGAGTTCCTATAGTGGGCACATTTGTTAGTTGGTTTTCACCCCCAGCAAAGGAATCTGGGGTGAGAGGTCGTGCATTGAACCTAACCCAAGGAAAAGTTGAAAGCACGGAGAATATTTATAAGTATCACATGCAAATTGATTCTTCCTCCATTCCAAATAATTTAAGCGGTAACACCAGTACCATTCGTGAGTAATAGCACGGTGATTCAAATCGTATAAAAGTGAAACTGGAATTTCTGATTATGGTATTTAAATATATTTATCAGTAATTAGTTAATTATTTATGACTATGACCGTTGATTTATTGTTCTCATAATCTTTTTTGTTAATTTATAATAAGGGAAGCAGATTTCGTTTGCTAATTTGTTAGGACTTTTCCTTTCGAAATATGGCCTTAACATGATATGCTATTATTAGGCAAGGCACAAGCGTAAGGTTTACTTTTATCAACCAAATATTCTTCTGGTCGGTTCATAGTGTGCTGTCATATTTATAATGACAAAGTTTTGGTAAAACTGGTATAAATTAGGTTACGTTTTTCTGATACTGCAACTACTATATATGGGCATATGTAATAAGTAAATAGGTAACCTAATATTTTATCCATTTATTCATTATGACCATTTCTATCACCAAAACTAACTGCAATAATGATTTATTTATGAACTTAAGGCTGTTTTAATAATTATTTGCAACCAAAATTGGTTATTTATTTATTACAATGAATTTTATGGAACATCGCCGTTCCTCCATCACATCATGTAAATGACATTTGGAATCTATTCAATGCAATAAATCTAAGACATTAATTAAGCTGATTTTCATTTATTGATTGAACTTATTT
Source organism: Acrocyrtus sp. NNG-2020 (assembly GCA_027744115.1). Lineage (NCBI taxonomy): Eukaryota > Metazoa > Arthropoda > Collembola > Entomobryomorpha > Entomobryidae > Acrocyrtus > Acrocyrtus sp. NNG-2020. The sequence goes on along the minus strand of JAHZND010004580.1, from coordinate 3,234 downwards.
TTAATACGATTATAAGTGTACAACGAAAGCTGAATTTTCAACGGCCTTAATTTGCCTGCTGTTTCTCATACTCCTGTCGCTTTAGCTCTCTTCGAAGTATCTTTCCACTAACCGTTTTGGGCAGTGAATCGACGAATTCAATCTTTAGATAGATAAATTATTGAGCAAATTATATTCAAGTACTGCATACGACGTTATTTTAATAGGCGTACGAAATATAGTATAGTACGGATTACCTTTCTTGGGTACTTATATGGGGCAGTTTGAGATTTTACATGATTTTGTATTTCAGTTATAAGGTCAGATTTGTTTGACTCTTTGTAATTATCATGTAGTACAATGTATGCTGTGACAATTTCCCCTCTCTTTTTATCTGGAGAAGAAACTGCAGCGCTTTCAACAACGGCAGGGTGAGTTTGCAATGCAGATTCAACTTCTGTAGGTCCTATTCTATATCTGCAAAGAGGAGTACAGAGTTAGACCACCACGGTTCTTCGATTTAAAATTTATATGTAATGTACATATTACCGATTTACAGGATTCGCTTGGGGAGAAGGGAAGTATAATCTACGATCTGTGATAATACCATCCCTATCTTGCCACCATAGCATATTATTGTGCAATACAACTTGTTTTGAATAAGAACTGCAGAGTAGATTGATTGAGTCTTAGAAACCCTTCAACAAGAACTTTACTCTAGACAATGTGGGATGTTGCTAAAAACCTATTGGAATGTCTAGAATCACTAATCAGCAATGGCTGCTTAAGAACGATCATGGCCACCCATTTCATTTTAAATTATGTACTTACAACGAAAAAAGATACGGAGTGTTGAGGTTGTCAGAGGTTGAGATCAGATTTAAGTGATTGTCTGACATGCTGTTGTTTCAGAACCCTGGGATTTTTGGATTCAAGTCATCATTTTCTCAACCAGCATCGGAGTCCACCCTGTATCGAACCTACGCATAGCACTTTCCCGATATCGGGGATAGTCAACTGTGCCACCATGTAGATCGTATTTACTCTCTTCCTTTTTAACCGTACAGATTTTAGCTAACCACGTCTGCCTAGACTGGGCGCAAAAACCTAAACTCACTCACTACTCAAACTCATGATTATGCATGTGCAAAAATCTACAGACTGGGGGGTTGGAGCGTTGCGGTAGAATGTCATTCTCCGAGCTGGGGAACTTACCCAGAGGAGTTTATAATATCATCGGCTCTGCCAATAAAGAAAATGTAGCCATCTTCATCCATGTAACATTTATCCCCTGTAAGATATGAATCACCAACAAAGCATTGGTCGTTCTTCTCCTTATCCCAGACAGGCCCATCCATGTTAATTTGCTTCAGATAACCTTTTGGAGTAAAGAATTTTAGATTTAAATGTCGGTAACACTACGCATATGACACAGTATACCAAATTACCCTTAAATAATCCAACTGGGTGAACCGGCTTCAGTTTCAGTGCTAAGATTCCTTCTTCGTTTCGAGGTACTTCGTTACCACCTTCGTCGACAATCTTGCAGAGCCCAACAAACCATGATATAGATTAGGTTATAAACTCTGGCATTGTATTTTAGATAAAATTAATTGAAAGTTTTTAAGACGCAACAACGCGTACTATAGCAGTATACATTCCATTAGGCTTCCCTAATGATCCTTCTTTATCTTTGCCCGGAATTTCACACTGAACTGCAGTGCTCTCAGTTTGCCCGTATATTTGACCAATAGGTATTCCCCCTGGAAAATTCAGAACTGACTTGACAAAAAAACTAGGTACAATATAATATGAGTAAATCGTCACAAACAAAGTTTGTTACCAGTTTTATTTTTCCAATCACGCATCACTTCCGGATTCAGAGGTTCACCACCACCGACAGCATATCGCAATGCTTTGAACTGGAAATACTGACTGGACTCTGCTACCATTGTTTTGAAAAGCGTTGGAGGAGCGCACAATGCAGTTACTGGCTTCGACTTTAGCACCTCCAAAACAGGCTTCGCTTCAAATCGCTTCATCTACAAAAACAAATTGATTGGTCTGTATTTACATTTGTATTATGACATTTTTGAAAATGAGCATAGAGCAGACGATATTTTTACTTGATGAATGAAAACAGTGCACCCAGCAATCCATGGGGCAAAGAATGTGGAGTAACTTGATTTTGCCCAACCAGGGTCGGAGATATTCCAAAAAACGTCCTTGGGCTGCAAGTCAACTACCCTAAATATGAATTTCGTCATTTTAAATAGATATCCGTCCACATACTTTTTTGCATGAGATCAATAAAGGTAAAAATGTACATACCTAACGGTTTCATAATGCCCTATTCCATATGACGAATGTGAATGCGCGACCATTTTAGGCTTTCCGGTTGTGCCAGATGTAAAGAACGCCTGTGCAATTTCATCGCTCTTGGTAATTGCATCCTGAAAGTTTGTGATTTCTGAATCTGTGGTGCTGTTAATTAGTTGTCCATAATTTATCCAGTCCCCTGAGACAGAAGTGGAGTTTCGGCTATTTGTAATTACAAGCTTCTTCAGATTCTTGCATGAAGCATCCCCGGAACTTTTCCGTAAATTATGATAAGCTTGATCAACTTTATCGGCATTTGTTTCATCAGTAATAACTATGTGAGCTGAAGAAGCCTCAAGTCTGTACTGAATGTCGTCTGTTGTCAGAAGCGTAGTTCCTGGACAAAATATTGTTCCAGTTCGAATTGCACCCATGTGCAGAAACCACCATTCTGGAATGCGCGACAAGATCGTTAGAATAAACTTGGGTGTCTTTCCTTCCGGTGTGTCCTCCTTCAAAATTTTTTGAAGTGCCAAACTAGCCCTGACAGACTCCCGCTGCACATCAGAAAATGACCATATTCGATCCTCTCCCCTTTCGTTGCAAAACCACAAAGCAGGGTCTTTCGGCCTCTGCGCCTGTTTCAATTTTAAAAAGATACCTGAGAAACCAACTTTTTACGACAGTCAGTTCAACACAAATTTTTAAACCATTTTTTCTTATTCTCTGTCATGATCCAATTTTATTTTCTTACTGCATGCCAGTCAAAAATGTCCTTTGCAAAATTAAAGTTTACTGGAACATTCCCTGTTCTACATATTTCTTCCAAGTCCAGTTTCCCAATGACAGCGCTCCTCTGTTTTGTGTCGGACACAAGGGACCTTGTTCCAACGCATTTTGTCAACAAAATGGATCGTGTGTGTGATATTAGCCCTG